>JADRCD010181203.1:6174-30604 GCA_019843815.1 Montemys delectorum
AGACAGAGTTTCTCTGTACAGCCCTGGCTGTCCTAGAACTCACTCTGTAGACTAGGCTGGCCTCAAACTCAGAGATCCACCTGCCTCCCAAGCTCTGAGGTTAAAGGTGTGCGCTACCACTGCCCAGCTTAAAGCATTAGTTTAGGTTAGCAGAGTGTTTAAGATTCATAAAACATAGATCCTTAAGCTTCTAAAATCTCTTCCACTCACAAACTGTATTAGAGATGTAAAGTTGGGTTACTGCAGAACTGCCTGAGGCTGTGAGCTGATTAAGATCAGTCTGAGACCTCCTGTTGCCCTTGCAGTCGTGAAACTTGGCTTGCTGTTTTTCTGTATTGGGTCATCTTTATCTTAAAGAGAAATACTAGAGAAAAGGATTGCCATTACTAATTTTAAAAAGATTTATTTTTATTTTATGTATATGAGTACACACTGTACCTGTACAGATAGCTGTGAGCCTTCATCTGGTTGTTGGGAGTTGACTTTAGGACCTCTGCTGGCTCCGGTCGACCCCACTCGCTCAGTCCCTGCTTGCTCCGGTAGACCCTTCTTGTTCCGGTAGACCCCACTCGCTCCAATTGCACCGCTTGCTCCGGTAGACCCTTCTTGTTCCGGTAGACCCCACTCGCTCAGTCCCTGCTTGCTCCAGTAGACCCTTCTTGTTCCGGTAGACCCCACTCGCTCAGTCCCTGCTTGCTCTGGTCCAAAGATTTTCATTTATTATAAATGAGTACACTGTAGCTATCTTCAGATGCATCAGAAGAGGGCATCAGATTTCATTACAGGTGGTTGTGAGCCACCATGTGGTTGCTGGGATTTGAACTCACGGCCTTTGGAAGAGCAGTCAGTGCTCTTAGTCGCTAAGCAATCTTACCAGCCCTACCAAAACCAATTTGAAAGGTCCTGATTGGTTATGGAGCTGCAGTAGTGTTGACCCAGATACCTAGACACTGAACTCTTTCTTCACACTCTTTGTAGTCTCAGTTTGGAGTTATTTATTCTCAACTCTGTGGATGTGGTTTGTTGAATGTCTATGTACAACATAATTTGTATTGTGAGAATTTTACAATTTCTGGATACTTTGAAGAAATCGTGAGCAGCCTAGTGAGAGCAGTTATAAACTGTGGTCGTGAGCTCTGAGTGCCGCTGTCTCGATGAGGAAGACACAGGCTTGCCGCCCTGACAGAAGGGCTGTATTAGGAGACATACTGTTGGGTAAGTTCATTAGTGCGTTCGTGCACACAAACTCTGGTGGAACATTGTCCTCAGTGTGGATCTGTAAACCTGGTGTGGTACATTCATTCTGACACTGACTAAAACAGTCTTTTGTGGTACTCAGTGGTATATTAAAACTTCAGTTTAGATTATTTGGTTATGGAAAAAGAAAAGCATTAAACAGAAACTCCTCTGGGTTAAATGTAAGGTTTTTCCTTTTGTTTCAGAAAGAGCCCCCGTTTTTGCTGTGTGAGGTCAACACTGGTGCCAGGCTGACGTGTCTTGGCGTGTGGTTAGACAGAACAACAGATGAGAAGGCGAGCCTCCCTCCAGCGACAGAGCCCTGTCCCGGTAAGTTAAGTTGGTCGTTTAAAAGACTGAGCATGCTGTCCCTTGGGTTGTTGAAGAGTCCAGATGGCATCACTTGAGGGGAAGAGAGTCCTTACTGCATTGTCTCATGTGTTTTAGACCAGCCTAAGACGATCAAAACGGAATCTGCTGACATAGTTCAGGAAGAAACATCAGAACCTAACTCAGAGAGATCTGACGTAACTGGTGACAGCAAGCAGCCAACAAAAGGAACTAGCCCAGCGACAGCCAAGAAGAGGAAAATGGCAAACATGTCGGGAAAGAAGAGAAAAAAGAAAATGTAACTCACATCCCAGATTTCTCCTCCCTAAAAGAATGTCTTTTTGACAGAATTCTCCATTTTAAATATTATACCTAACTTTTCTATGTGAGAAACAAAAACATTTCTCCTTCTGGAGAAAATGAGCAGCTTAAAAAAAAGAACCACTTTTAGGTGGTGCTTTGTTTTGTTAATGATAAAGTAATTTTGGCAGATGGCATTTTATTATATATTATAGTGTATAGTGAATGTTTACTTTTTACTGTTTTGAGCAAGTAAAGATCTGGAAATATTGTATTTAAAATAATACAGACTTTAAGTATATTTATTTGGTGCTGCTTGGGATCAAGGCCAGAGCCTTGCATGTTAGCTTTCTCTTTGCACCATCAGCCCCCTGACCTCTGGCCCCTGCTCCCCGCACAGACCTGTGCATAAATCTTTACCAGGAGTGGATGAAAGGGATTTTTCAGACAATCTGCTTCTGAGCAGTGGCTAATAAGCAAATTTAAGGGCAAGAAAAAACACTTCTCATAATTTTTTGTCTTTCAGAGCATTGGTACCCACCTAAGCTAGTCTTAAACAACCTCAGCTCACCATATTGCTATGCTGGCTCAGTGTCACCATAACCCTCTGCTTCAAACTGGAGTAGGATTAAGATGTGTCAGTGTGTGGTGGTCTTAGAACAAGCCTAGCACACTGCAGGTACTTAATGCCCATGACCTGTGTCTTAGTCAGGGTTTATATTCCTGCACAAACATCATGACCAAGAAGCAAGTTAGGGAGGAAAGGGTACACTTCCACACTGCTGTTCATCACCAAAGGAAGTCAGGACTGGAACTCAAGTAGGTCAGGAAGCAGGAGCTGATGCAGAGGCCATGGAGGGATGTTACTTACTGGCTTGCTTCCCCTGGCTTGCTCAGCTTGCTCTCTTATAGAACCCAGGACCACCAGCCCAGGTATGGCACCACCCACAATGGGCCCTCTCACCTTGATCACTAACTGAGAAAATGCCTTATAGCTGGATCTCATGGAGGCATTTCCTCAAGGGAGGCCCCTTTCTCTGTGATAACTCCTGCTTATGCCAAGTTGACATACAAAACAGCCAGTACAACCTGTTACGTGACACAGTGTCATCATAGTAAGGGCATATTTTGTCAATTGGTGGTACACAACTTTAAAGAAACACTTAGGAAGCAGATGGGCAGATCTCTGAGTTCAAAGCCGACTTGGTCTACAGAGCAAGTTCCAGGACAGAGCTACAAACATATATAAATAAAAAATAACACCTTCAATAGATGTCAATTTCGTGAATGTCTTGCAATATCAAAGGATGGGAAATTCCAAGGGCATAGTGTGAGTAGAAGTCAAAAGAAGATTAAAGTCTATGGGCCAGTATGATGGCTTGGTGGCTGGTTGAGTGTACTTAATACCAAGCTCGAAGACCTGAGTTCAACTTCTGAAGTCCACAGTTGTGGAAGGAAACAACTCTCCCCACAGCTTGTCTTCTAGCCTCCACATTTGTACCCACATGTTCTTCTCACATCCCCACTTACATACAAAGTCATCTGTGACAGAGTTTGCTTTTTTTATACAAGATAACTTGTCTTTGGAAGGAGCTGTATGTAAACTTAATGTTTCAATTGAGTATGGTAAGGCATCCTTGTAATCCTGGCATTCAGGAGGGGAGGAGGAGGTCCAGGAATTCAGGGTGTTTCAGACTACAATTTTGTCTAAAGGAAACAAAAAGTTAAAAGCAAACCTGGGCTTCAGTGATAGATACTGTTAGCTGGGATCTCCTTGTTGTCCAAGCTTTTGTAACAATTCTATGTTGTTTGATTGCAACTCAGAGCCTAACCTTTCCCTGTAGTGCCTACAGAAGTGAGTTGTATCTTCTACCTAGTCTTAGTTTACTTAGGGGATCCTTTTGTTCCAGCATCTGGGAATCTTGGTGCAGCCAGCCACCATTATATCCAGTTACGGCAAAGGCAAAGAGTTACGGTCTCCTGAGAAGTGCACAGATAGGGGAAGTGTATGAGGCTGGTATAAATAGTAATTCAGATGACATGTGCCTGAAGCCTCAGTAACTTAGGAGGCTCAGGCGAGAGGATCACTTGAGGCCAGGAGTTCCAGGCCAGCCTGGGCAGTACAGACGCCCATCTTAGGGAAAATAAAGTGTGTTAAGTAGTCCAAGATGCTGTATTCACAGACACCAAAATTATGTGAGACATTCATGATATACAGGAGACAAAATACTCAAAATCCACATGACTAGGGGCATCGCAAACCCCAAATTAAGTCCTCGACTGCACGTGTCCTCTACAGCAAGACCCAGAGTGCTCCAAGGACCAAAAGGAACAGTGCATCTCTGATAGTGTGTGATTCTGTTCTACATACAGTACTGTCTGCTCCAGGTTGCCACTATCTTCATGAAGTCAGCTGTGCCTCCTTGCAAGGGATGGTCTCAGCTGGGCTTGTTGACTCTCACCTTCATTTATAAAGAAAAGGATTGGAGACCGTCATGGGGCCCCCTCACCTATCTCCAGTTACCTCTCCCATCCAGTTTCATGCATTCTGCCCTAACTGCATGTGACTTGAGGAAGGGCTAGAGTTTATAGGTGGAGAGGGACTAGGGGAGGGGGCTGTATCTACACAGTCATAAGGAAGCCATCATTCTCCTGGGTATAGGCCTTCCAGCGTGACTTGTTTTAGGGTCACTTCCCTTCTGCCCGAAACTCCTCAGCCAGGCTCTGTAAGGAACTTTAATAAACTCATTAGTTCTTCGGGGTCAACTTTGATTTGTAATTGAGACCTGATGAAGAGTAAATGCTTAGGCTTCCCCAGGGCAACATTTCTTAAAAATAGATTTGCTCACTGTTTAAATGTCTATACCTAAGATTTATCTTCGGCACATGGCAGTACATAAACACTTTGAGTTGCTTTGACTAGTGGATGATATGCCTCTTCTACCAGCCTGGCACCCTGTCCTGATGGCTCTTATTTATCCCACTTTCCTTGTAATGAAGTGGCTCACCAGCGGAGTACGGACCCCAAAACTCCGCAGCCAAACCCGGCGCTCCTCCACCCCACCTCTTGCTAGCCGGAACAAAGCCACACCCCTCCCGCTGAAGCCCCGCCCGAGATGAAGCCCAGCCAATCAGCTCAGGCCCCTCCCGTCCGTCCAGGCCCCGCCCCTCCCGCCAAGACGCAACGCGCGCAGTGACGTCTGCACACCCGGCTCCTGACCTCTGTTCCTTGCGGTCGGCTCGCGCCCTCGTCCTCCTGCGCAGGCCTGCAGGCTCCGGCTCCGGTGTTGGTTGGGTAGGTTCTGACTTTGCCGACTTTACCACCCGGGAATTGTTCCGCACGCGCAGGCGCGTCGCTGCTAAGCTCGCTTCCCCGGCCCGCTTTCCGCCTCTCTAAAATGTTCTTAACTGCGGTTCCGGGAGTGGAAACCTAAACGCGCGTGCGCTGCTTCCGCGCCACGGAGTGCTTTTCCGTAAAAGAGCAGGAGTCACTTTGTAGGGATGTAGCGCGTTGAGTGCAGTTGCGACTCGGGTTTCCGGGCATTTTCTGGTCCCTTGCTCCAGCCTAACAGGAGCTGAGGGTTGGGTGCTGGGGTCTCTAAAAGTTTGCAAACTTGAGTATTGAGAACGCTTGAGAGAAAGCAGCACCTACCATGACCCTCGGAGACGCTAAGAAGAGTGGAGGAATAGGCCATTTGCTTATTTAGCAATCAGTTAACTGGTGAGACAGTAAGCTGGTCCAGAGCTGATCAGAGTGACTCCTGCTCGCTTCGGTGGGCCTGTGATAGATACATTGGAGGTTGTAGTAAAAAATATTTGGTGTCTCTACAGCACTTGGTATTCATGGAAGTGTTTTACTTGCTACCCAGTTACCCTCACTGGGCAGCAGAGCTAGGGCCACTAGTGGCTGTGTGTTCAAGGGCCAGTTGCATCCACACCCAGAGCTGTACCTTGAACTCATTTCTTTCTGACTGCTAGAGGCCTGCGTGTTCCTGACTGCTCTGACCTCTCCTCCACAGGTGCAGGCCTGGTGTGGTCTCCAAAGGGACCGAACAATGCAGAAGGACAGCGGCCCACTGTAAGTGTCCTGTGCATCGGAATAGAATCACTTGGAACTTCTAAAACCAGGGCACATGACAGGAGCCTTCAGCGTGGCACTGCCCAGGGGGCAGCGTGGGTTGTGGCATGATCCTTGAACTTGTGGCCTTGGTACCTGGACTTGAATCTAGCTTTGTCACTAAGCTTGCCACCTGTCTTCTTTCTTTCTTTCTGATTGGACACTGACAGGATTTGCTGGAAATGACAACCTTTTTGTCCCAGCCGATGATTTAAGCAATTACATCTATTTATTTTTTGTGTGTGGATGCATTTGTGCCATGTTGCATGTATAGGGATCAGAGGACAATTTTGTGGGAGTTTACCTTCTTCTATTATGTGGATCTCTTGTAATTAAACTCAGGTTGCCAGCCTTGGGGGTAGGGGACACCTCACCACCTAGGCTGTGAGCATCACGCTGGGTTGAATTTTAAACTTGGTTGCCACTGGCTTCTCCTGTTTGCCATTTCAGGGTGCCTTTACATTATTTTGGTTTCGGCTATGCAGCCCTGGTTGCTACCGGTGGGATTATTGGCTATGTCAAAGCAGGTAAGCCCTCCCTGTGACTCTTACAGTTGCTTTAGGCCCTGAATGCATGCTGCATAGTCAAGCTCCTGGCTCTTCCTGCACTGGCCTCTGATTATCTGGCAGAGTCGAGCCAGGCCTTTTTTTTTTTTTTTCCTCTTTACATACAGATAGGCGAGGGTGGTAGTGGCTGGCTGTTATCGACCATTGCCAAACACTGTGCTCTCTCTCAGCTCCTTAAGTAGGAAACCTTATGCCTCTGTTTTGTATTATCTGTTTAACCCAGGCTCAAGCCAGGGCCTCATGTGGGTCAGACAAGCAGCATACTGCCTCCTGCCTCCTGAAGGAGAGAGGGCTGGGGTGATAAGACCCTGACTTGGACCCTGACCATGGTGGACTCTGCAGACTCCCCCATGCTGGGAACCCTGTGGCCATGAGTCTCGTGAGGACAACCTCTCTTTGGCAGCTTTCCTCTGCAGGGGAGGGGAGCCTCTTATGCTCTTTATGTAATGTCTGACATCACAACGTGGATGCATACCTGTTTGCTTCTCCCCAGGTAGTGTGCCGTCCCTGGCTGCTGGACTCTTCTTCGGGGGCCTGGCAGGCCTGGGTGCCTACCAGCTGTCTCAGGATCCCAGGAATGTGTGGGTTTTCCTAGGTAGGTTTGTCTCAGGCTCTGCTGCTGTGTTCTGCTTGACCGTGAGACCCCGGTGGGCGTGTGTGGCGAGTTCTCTTCTCTGCTTTTCAGCTGCTTCTGCCAAACAGAGGTTGGGTTTCATTCTGGAGAACCCCGGGTCGTTTCCATTTTGTATGCTGAATACAGAAGGGTTTCACACTACATGGATTTAATCTTCCCAGTGAGACTTGTTTTAAACTGGACAAGACAGTACGTGTTAACTCTTGAGGTTCCATACTGAGGACGGCCTGCTTGAAACGTAAGAGCAACCTCACACATCCCACGAGACCTGAGCTCACGTAACCTTTTCCCCATCTGGACAGCTCTTTCATAGGCAGTTAATTGTGTAAGACACAGACCGACCTTGCCTTTGGGAAGCATTGACGCTCAGTGTCGAGTCAGGTAGTTTGACTCTGCGGAGCTGGAGATAAAGGGCCCCAGGTGTAGCCCGTGCAGGAAGGGAGAAGAGGACTTCTTATCATGGTGTTTTCTGTCACATTTTTCTGAGTCTCCTCCCAGAGTGCTAACCTTTGCCAGGGGTGTGGTACCTCTGTGCCTCTCACACGAACAGTGAAAGGACACATGCAGAGCCAACCCTTCTAGAGGTGTCCCTGACAGTGTCACAGAGTAGGCTCTGCCCACCAGCAGTGGGTTAGGAAGGGAGGCCAACTGTGGGCAGTCTGAGGAAAGAGAGGGCTTCCAGTTCTTCCGAACAGCTTCCTCATCGTGCTCTGGGACAGCCCCCACACCACTTCTGCCTCCCTGATCCCAGGATTCTGCTCTCTACAAGAGATCCGACCAGTACTTGATTGAAACAGACAGCCAGACCAGCAACCACTCTGTAGTCTTCCTTACAGCCCGAAGCTTCCAAGCCATCTCTTTTCCCCTACCCTCTACCAGGGCTTTGGCTCCTGACTCTGAACTGTCTCGGGCCCATCGTTTATCTGTATCCCCGTGTAGGTTCTCCACACATGAAGTTCACATGTGTCTTAGGATTTCTATTCCTGCACAAAACATCATGACCAAGAAGCATGTTGGGGAGGAAAGGGTTTATTCAGCTTATACTTCCACATTGTTGTTCATCACCAAAGGAAGTCAGGACTGGAACTCAAGCAGGTCAGGAAGCAGGAACTGATGCAGAGGCCATGGTGCTTCCCCTGGCTTGCTCAGCCTGCTCTCTTATAGAACCCAAGACTTCCAGCCCAGGGATGGTACCACCCACAAGGGGCTCTACCCCCTTGATCACTAATTGAGAAAATGCCCCACAGCTGGATCTCATGGAGGCACTTCCCCAACTGAAGCTCCCTTCTCTGTGATAACTCCAGCTTCTGTCAAGTTGACACGAGAAACCAGCTAATACAACATGTAGTCAACTTTGACTTGTTTAGATGAAGAAGAATCTCAGAGTGCACTTCCTCTTTGGCCGCTGGCTTTCCCCTTTCAGAGGCTTCCGTAGAAACCCACTTACACTTTCCTCACTCCTTCCTCTTCCATGCACCATGGATCCACTTCGGACTCTGTTGTTTTTGTCCCCTTGACTGTGGTATGCTTCCCCGAGTCTCACAGGGATCTGTATCTGTACAAAGCTCACTGTTGGTTTTTTTGTTTTTTGTTTGTTTTTTTTTTTTTTTTTTTTTTTTAACTTTATTTCATGTGTCCAGACTCTTCTCAACACAGACGGCCAATGACCTTGTCACATGCACCCTCCTGTCAGGGCCTTTGCCAGTCCTAGCTCCCCAGCCCAGAGCATGATTTCGTCAGCTCATTCACTCCTGCTTTCGTGGCAGACACTGGCTAAGCCTCTGCTTCCTTAGTTGACCCTTTTGTAATATTCCTGAACAGTGGCCCGCTCTCATTAGGCCACGAGTGGAGCATTTATTGTAGCACAAGTTAGACTTTGTGTGTAATTCTTGAAGCTAGCTTGCATCTTGAGGCTGGAAACACTGGAGCGCGGAGACTTGTTGAGTACAGTCAGATCTCCAGCTTAGCACACACAGTCAGCATTTTTCTATCAGAACACTTGGTGGTCAGCCAAGTACCACCTTTACCAGGAGGTAAAGAAACCGCATGGTATTTTTGAGAAAGGGAAACCATTTGTGGCAGAAGCCTGGGTTTTTCAGAAGAGTGTTGAGGCCATAGAAACTGTTGGGCTTGGGGAGCTAAGTTCCCTCCCTGACACCCTGACACCAGGCCTGGCAGAGCAGCTGTCCTCAGTTTCAAAGAGCTGTCCTGATAGAGGCTCAGTGGAGGGAGTAGCCAAGCGCCTTGTTGTAGGGTTTGTTCACAGCTCAAGGGACCAGGAAACAGATTAGAGACCTGGGGTGGATGTAGCCTTCAAAGCCACACTTTAGTGATCTTCTGTCCACTCCATAGACTCCAGAGTAGTGCTCCAACATGAGAACCAAGCACTGGAAACAGCCTCTGAGGACAACCAGAGTCAGCCATAGCAGAGTGGGAAGGGCCTTACTGGGCCAGTGCCTGTCCTTAGACCTGAATGCTGTGGGCAGCAGTGAAGCTTCGTTCTGCCCCGAGCCCCTAACAGGATAGAATCTGGGCCTCAAAAGGTGGGTGGGACTTCACTTCTGTGTCTCCTGTGCGTAGGATCTGATCCTGATGTTTTTTCTCTCTTTCTCAGCTACATCTGGGACCTTGGCTGGCATTATGGGGATGAGATTCTACAACTCTGGGAAATTTATGCCCGCAGGGTTAATCGCAGGAGCCAGGTAATTTCCATCCCTCTTTCCGTGGGCAGTGTTGAGGTTTCACTCAAGAGGTTTCATACAGTCAGAAATGTGCCGGCTTTGGTGTGTGCCCGACCCTAGACTTCGGCTCCCATTTTTAGGTTATACATAAGTAGCAAAGGCTACATAACCCTGTGTGGTTGATTGAGTACCTGAGTGTAGTTACTCACCATAGACATGGTCTTGACATTACTTTGTCGCACGCCCTTGTGTGAGACTGTCCACATTGGTTCTCTATTTCTTAGTTATTTGAGTGTCCTTTATTGAATGTTTTGCTAAAAGGGAATTTTTTTTTACTGAATCGATTTTCTAATTTTAATTGTTAAATCTAAACCAAACTGTTTTGCTTTTTTTAAAGATTTATTTATTTGTTATTTATGTGAGTACACTGTAGCGGTCTTCAGACACACCAGAAGAGGGCATCAGATCCCATTACAGATGGTTGTGAGCCACCCTGTAGTTGCTGGGACTTGAACTCAGGACCTCTGGAAGAGCAGTCAGTGTTCTTAACCGCTGAGCCATCTCCAGCTCTAGACCAAACTCTTGAATTGACAAGTTCTTAAGTATGATAAATGCATTGTGGAGGAAGGAGAATTAAAAAAAGAGAGAGAACAAACTGTCTCAAGGAAGTAGACACCTGCTTGTCTTTGGGTATGGTTGTGCTGTTGATCAAAACCTTTTATACTGGAAACAAAAAAGTTTCTATAGATCAAGGTCAGGACCACTAAGCCAGGAGGCCAGAGAGCTGCCAGGAATCCACACTGGCCCTGGGTGCTGGTCTCTCTTGCCCTTTCTTCAGCCTTCCAAGTTACTGGCTTTTTTGGTTTTTTGTTTGTTTGTTTGTTTGTTTTGGGTTTTCAAGACAGGGTTTCTCTGTATACCCCTGGCTATCCTGGAACTCACTCTGTAGACCAGGCTGGCTTCGAACTCAGAAATCCACCTGCCTCTGCCTCCCAAGTGCTGGGATTAAAGGCGTGTGCCGCCACCGCCCGGCCCAGGTCATTGGCATTGGCTTAGGAGTTCTATGTGCCACTGTTGAGACTTGGCATGGATTTTCTGTGCTTCCTCGGAGGTGTGTGTTTACACATGTGTGTGTTTATACATGTGTGTGTGTTCTACTTCAACACTTCTCACACAAAATTGTGAGGGACCTGCACACTTTGTTCCTTAAAAAAAAAGTTGCCTGTTGTGTACGTTTCCTGATTTTTTTTTTTTTCTTTGAACAGTTTGCTGATGGTTGCCAAACTTGGAATTAGTATGTTGAGTTCGCCCCATCCATAGTCGCCATATCCCTGCGTGGGCTCCTGAGGAGTTGAAACTCTCCAGACCTCCACATTACAATGTTGAAGAGATAAGTGCAGCATATTTGCGTATCCTGACGTTTTACAGAGACCTTCACTGAGCACACTGACGGGGAGATGCGCTGTCGCTGTGGTGACCAGTCAGAGGTGGCAAGTGTCCAACCTCAGCTCGTGCTGCCTTTATGTGGCTTGGTTCTTGCATTATGATGTCTCCCCTTTCTGTACTAGTAGATAAAGGGGTAAAATGTTGGGTGTCAACACTGGTGGTCCAGAGCGACATGTCCTGCCCAGAAGTGTGTGAAATCTCTTGGGGACGTTAGTGATGTGGGATCCTTTGCACAGGTCTGCTATGAAATTATGTTATAGTGACATTTCCGGTGAAAATAAAGTTTTCTATTAAGAACATTGCTCTGGTGGCCTCTTTGTCAGAGGTGTCTGGGATGTAGCCTGAGACTTGGACTGGTGTGTGTGGGGGGCGTGCCTATAATCCCAGTATTGAGCTGAAGAAGTAGGATGGGGAGTTCAGGGTCATATTCAGTTTTTTAAGTTTGAAACTAACCTGTGCTACATGAAACTGTGTCTCAGAAAAGCTAAAACCAAACAAAGGAGCGCAGGAAGCCCTTTGAGAATTTCTAAGATAGGCCTGTATAATAAAAACAGGGACTTGGTGTCACATCTGTGCTTACGTGTCTTAAAAGCGGGCTTGGTGTCTTCAATATAGTTTCCCTTTGTGAGCCTGAACTCCCTACCTTTGCTCACCACCTTGCCTCTACCTTTCAAGTGCTAGGGATTATAGATGTGCCTCCCATCCAGTTCACCCTTAAATACAAGTTTTGAATACCTGTATGATGTTTATAACATAGATCGGATCTATCTTGACATACATGTCTTTTTTTTCCAAAGGATCTCACTGTGTACCCTAGGACAGCTTTGAACTCACAATTCTTCATTTTCCCGAGTGCTGTATTGTAGGTGTGCACGACTGCCCAGGACTATTTCACTATGTACCCTAGGACAGCTTTGAACTCACAATTCTTCATTTTCCCGAGTGCTGTATTGTAGGTGTGCACGACTGCCCAGGACTTAGCATTCTTGAATTCAAATGCCCAAATGTATTAAATATAGATTCTAGGGGCTGGTAGTGTGGCTTAGTGGTAGGGCACTTCCTTAGCATGTGTAAAAGCCCTGGGTTCCATCCCCAGCATAGGAAGGGTAAGAGGAAGAGGGGAAGGAGAGGGAGGAAGGGAGGGAAAGAGGCATTATAGCAATGCAAGATGTTGGTAGAGTATGAAGGAAGGACTGGCTACATGGGAACTCATACTCTAAACCTGGAACTGCCACAAAACAAAGCAACATCCCTGGGAAGGATCCATCCCCTGCCAGAGACGCGCACATGTATTTAGCGTTTCTGTACTAAAGACAGCAAGGAAAAGCAAGCAGCTCAGACATCCATCCACAGATGGATGGATGATGGGCATAGGCTTGATGTATAAGATGGAAAGTTATCCAGTCATAACAAAAAATGAAATTCTCAGGAGAATGGATGGATCCAGAAAGTACAGTATCAAGGAAGGGGGTCCAAACACAGGCTAAAACTGCATGTTCTTCCCCTGATGTGGCTGTAATGTATACATGTGTGTAGGCAAAAAGGATACGGACAGTGAAGACTACAGACCTAGAAAGGAGTCCCAGAGAGGGTATCACTGGGTGGTGAGGATGGATGGGAGTGGGCAGAACGACATAGGGGAAAGGAAAAGATAGGGGGCACATGGGCTTGACAGGGAAAGGCATTGGAAGAGCAGCGAAGGGGTGGGGGGGTGGGAAAGAGAAGGACCACAAGAACACAGTTAAAAAAATGTCAGAATATACTGAACACACTGTATGCTGAGTAAAAAGAAAGAAAAACAACCACAACAAAATGGACCACTGAATATAAAGTTTAATGATAGAAAAAAAAAAAACCACACTAGTTAACCATATATCTATTCAGAGTCCATGTTTCTCAGAAACACCAAGTAATTTTCTTTTTCTTTTTTTTATTAGCTTCGAGACAATAAACTTGTACAAATACACATAACCATCAGGACTAGGATAAATTACTATTTCAAGTTTTAACATTTTTAAACATGTAAAATATGAACAGCTATATCGCCTATACAAAAATATATGATTTGATAATGTGCTTTTGGGGCAGTGCCCCCAAGGTGATGCCAAGTCCATCAGCATCTGTTACACAGCCATAAATACATAAAAATATCAGCAGGCAATAACATTATTCTTTCAAAAAAAATACACAGTACTAATCATGCCCAGCCCAGCGAGTGGCAAGTTTAAAGTAGTCCTGACTTCAAAATATCTAAAACAAAACAAAACAAAACAATTTTGGTATAAAAGTAGGAACAACGAACTGCGTGAAACTCTGCTGTGGCAACTGAGTGCTTTTGCCCTGCAGCTCTAGTGGGAAGGTCAGAGGCTAGTGAAGAGACCTGCAGCAGCAAGGGTTTGCCTGAGGACCAGCTGGCACGCTTTACCTTTGTGTCAGGAACACACGCAAACACGAGTTGGGACAGTCCGACGGACAAGCATCGGATACGATTTCAAGCATGCTCTTAATGATGAGCCGACAAGAGAACCGTGGTGTGATTAATGTGGAACTCACCGAGCTAGAGTCGGACAGCCATTGCGAGTTCACAGTTTAGTCAAGGTTCAACAACAGGACTAACATGAGATTGGTTTGCTTCGAAGATATCCCACTAAGATGGGACCGCTCACTCGTTTCATAGTTTCAAATGTTTCAAACTGAAAGGTAGTTACCATCTTTCTGACGTCAAGGTGAGAGAATAGACTCTGCCAAGTCTGCCCAGTAACTCAGCCCCAGGAGGCTGCCTCGCCACTATGAAAAGCGAGCAGAGGCAAATCGGTCAGGTCTCAAGAGCTTAGGCTAGCTATTATGCAACAGGCAAGAGTGAAGCCCTGTGTACTCACTTCCCAGAGTCGTTCTCTAAAAGCCTGTGTACTTATCTAGGAATTGTTAGATAAAATACTTGATACTTTGGCAAATAATTTATTCAATACTCTTTAAAGTCCCGTTCAAAAAGTGTCAGCGTGGTGCTGCGTCAGCACTGCTGGCCACAAGTTAAGAAAATGCATTGCATTTCCGGAAAAGGAAGAGATCGGGAGCTGACTTCCGCTCTTTGAGGCGCCCACGGTTGCGTGCGTCTTGTGGAACTCGGTAGAAATAGACTCTGTAGACGGCTCCCAGGATCAAGGGGCTTGATCGTCCTCTACGGAGCAATGCTTCAGGGCTTCCACCTCTCCTACCGGTGGCCTCCATACTTAGCCACCCAGTCTGTCCTCCCATGCACCGAGGGAACTGGCTGTGTGCGGTTCACAATATTGAGATTTTTGGCTGTGGGATTGTAAGTTCGTCCCGAAAACTGGCCTCGCCCAGTTTTTGTGCTCCAGGTATAGTCTGAAAGAGATGAGAATTTCATGTATTTGATTATCAAATTCAAAATAAAGCGACTCATCTTCATTTTGTGGGGTATTTGGATTTGCCTTTGGAAGCTGGGAACAAATGTGAAGGCTTTTATTAGTGTGGATCTGGTGTCTTTTTATTTTCTGAGGCAAGTTCTTGTTATGTGGCTCAGACTGGTCTGGAACTCACTATGCAGCCCAGGCTGGCCCCAGTCAGGCTCAGCTTGCCTTTACTCGCCCAGTGCTGACTACAGGTGTTGCCCATCATCTGTCTCAAGCAAAACCCCTAGTGGAATATTATGTGGGCATTTACTAGAATTTTCCACGTCGTTCAGATACTGCAGCTCTTAGCTAGGTAGCTAACTGGGGGGGTAAACCAAGCAAGAGAGCTGTGTGGTGCTTTAGTCGGTGAGCCTCCCTCAGTGTGGTGGTGACTCATCTCACACCACACCCTGCTTGGATCCTGAAGAACAATGGCACCAATACTAAAGACATACTTGGAACTTTGTGGAACTCTGGCTTCATGGAGCTATACATAGGAGGTTCTGTAGTCTCCTTTTACAAGTGAAAATGTGCTTTGGAGAACTTAGATTTCTCTTTAAAAAAATACTTTTTGAGATGCCACTATATAGCTCAGGCTGGCTTGGAACTTGCTAAATAGACCAGGCTGTCTTGGAGCTCCCAGAAATCTGCCTACCTCTGCCTACCTCCTGAGTCCCGAGATCAAACGTGTGTACTCTCACATCTACAGCTGCACCCTTTTCTTTTCTCTCCTTTTTTCCATTCCCTCTCTCCCTGCTGTCCTCCCTCCTCTCCTCCTTCCCTGCATGTCCCCTTCTTTGGTACTATGTACTATGCACCTAGGTATGCTTGGTATGAAGCACCTAGACAAGAGCACTATCCGTGACCCACAGCCCAGCGTCACAAGCTTCATCTTTTTATTGGAAAAACCATGGGCGATCACACAAACCCTTAAAGAATAATCTTTAAAAAAAAAAGAGAGAGAGAGAGATTTGTGTTTTGTTTTATGTGTATGAGTGGTTTTGCCTGCATCTATGTGTGTGTACCATGTGTGTACCATGCCCAAATTGGTCAGAAGAGGGCATCAAAATCCCTGGAACCCAAGTTACAGGCAGTCGTGAGCAGAGCAGTCAGGTGGGTGATGGAAACTGAACTTGGATCATCTTCAAGAGCAACAAGTGCTCTCAGCCAATGTGCCACCTCTAGCTCCAATCGGTAGTGTTTAAAGGAGCCCAAACCTCTAATCATAAAGTTTATTTTTATGTTTACTGTGTAAAGATTTGTGAGAGGCCAGTCCAGTGTTAGTGGGTTATTATGATTTGAGAGAAATCTAAAATCTGTTAAGTGATTGATATTTGAACAAACTGAAATTGATTAGAGATCTCCAATGACAAAGGCATAAACCATTATCCTGGGGGCTAGAATGTCTTCCTCAGGTCCTCCTTTCCTCACCCTGACAGCCAGGTTTCATGGAGTCTCTGTGAGGAGGATACCAGTCCTTGCACTGAGCTTCATCTGCCTTTTCACACTGGGCAGCCACTGATGCTCTCCGAGTAAACTCAGCATCACTACTGAGATGCACCTGACCAGTTCGTACTTTCCACAGAATAATGTGTTTGCTGGTCTGTTTCCCAGACTGGCACTCTGATTGCTACTATAGAGTATTTGGGGGCTAGGCGGGAGGGCCGGCACATTCTGTCAGTGGTCTGGCAGGTCACTTCATACTGCCCTTACTGGGCTCAAAGTGAACAAGCTGCCTAATGAAGGTCAGGGCTGTGTGTCTTGAAAGGCCAGTAAGGGCACTGTGTTTTCTAGAAGTAGCCAGTAAGGGGTTATGAAAGTGTCGGGTGGTGAGCTAACATAGTTGGCCTCAGGGCCAAATGGAGCCGTGAGTGGAGTACAGAGTGGGAGAGGCTAAGGGAACACAATAACTGTATAAAACTCTCTAGGCTCAGGAAACTGAATCACACACAGGCCCTTCCCAGAGGCAAGCTAAGCAACAGACAGTTGCTGAGGGGAGAGGCTGATCCTAAAGCTGCCCGCAAGTTCTGCAGGGGTCCCAGTGATTCAGCTTTTGTGACTTGTCGCCCATGCTTGGTGGGCTTTCTAACAGTTCACATGATGTGGTTACCCCCGATAAACTCACCACGCTCAACTTGGATTGGAATCATTCCCTGGACCTGCGGCTGCCCTCTCTATCTAAGTGAATGGAATAGATTCCCCAGGAAAGCCACCCAGGGGCGTCTCTGCGGCTTCTGTGGGTGGGGCTGGTCTTGGTACTTCTGAGGCAGGGGATGAGGAAGGGTTAGGGGCTTTTAAAAGGAAAAAAATTAGGAGGTGGTGAAGGCATTAGGGCAGAGAGGGAGCCTATGAGAGGAGAGGGGATGGTCGAGTAAATACGGTAACGGCCTGATTGTGTCTCTTGTGGGACACTGGAAGGCGGAAGGCGGTGTTGTCCTAAAGGGTTGCTTGTACCGCTTCAGAGGGAGAGCTGATAAGCAGACTAAATGGAGAGATGCAGAGTTATGAGAGCCATTTACTTAAAAACTGAAAGCAGGCATATGTATGCTAAGCTCACAGATTTGAGACAGAAGAGCCTTTAGTTGTGTTTTGTTCTGTTTTGTTTTGGTAAAAAGGCCCACTCTCAGTTCCTGAAAGTCAGTATCCAGATAGTGACGTACTTCTAAACATCACGTTTTGTTTCTTATGTTAAAAATGGAGGTTGAGTCATGGTAAATGACTCATTGTAAGACTGGCCTAAAACTTTCGAGCCTCCCTGGAGACCAGTTGTATAAATGTGCTTGCCCACGTGGGCAGATGGTAACCGTGCCATTCACTCTAGAAAGTTCTTGAAATCAGTAGATGTCCAAATTCTGTTTTTGTCACAGCCTGTCTTATGTCTTGCTGCTGGTCACATAGTAGTTATGTCCCCAGGGCAGGGCAGGGCAGGGTCGGGCACTTCCGGCCTCTGCCTCACTGGCTGTTCCCGTGCTGAACTTCTGTGTCTCTTCCCCATGGCCCTTCACTATAGCCTCTCTCCTCTCAGGGGGGTGTGCCTTCCTTTCTCAATGCTGCTGCTGCTTGGGGCCTCTCCTGGGGCCAAGCACCAGGTAGAAACCACTGTGAGAGGGGAGCCACTTGGAACTGCTGATAAGGTGAGAGTAATTTAAGTCTTCCCTCAAGCAAACAGACCTCATCTTAGAAGGGAAAGCCTTCCAGTGAGAAATCTCAGACCGTCTCAGGAGATCGCTCTTACCCGAAGCCGACGCCCCAAGAGGTGCCAAGTGGATCCTCTGGCCAGCTGATCCCACTTCTTTCTTGAGAAAGGAAGGCATGGATCCCGTCTGGTTGTAAGTGGTGTAGCTCCCAAGGTTTCCTGCTAACGCATTGGGAGTTTCAGTCAGAAGGGGGCCTGTAAGGTGCTGCAGAGTGACTGAATTCTACCCTTCTTACTTCAAAATGCTGTGCTATGAGCTGCGATGGTCTAGGCAGGATGCAACCAGTCATAGAAACTCTCTCACTCGGTCCCTGGACAGCCCAGAGGAACTATTTTACCCCCCCCCCCCCCCCGGGTTCTGTGATAGTGAATCATTTGCCTGAGCTCCCACAGTTGTGAGAACTGAGCCAGTATCTGAACCCTGGACACACAAGACTTTTTGATACTATTTCTTGTGTGTGTGTGTGTGTGTGTGTGTGTGTGTACACATGTAGGTGTTCATGTTTGTACTTGTCTAGCTACCATAAGGGTTTCAGGTTTTGAACATGGAGGCAAGCTCTTTCATAGAATCTGACAGTCAATTATTCTCATCGTTGTCAAGCTTCACCAGCGTCACCATTAGCAAAGATCAGTCTGAAAGCAGCACAGGATAGGTTGCCGGGGTGGGGGTGGGGAGTTTTGAGGCAGAACCAGTCATGAGGTCACTGCTGTACTGGGAAGGAGAGATTAGGGGTTGGAAGCAAGCAGCCATACAGGACTGGAGACGAGACCGGGCAGGTTTACGGAAGAAGTGATATAGCGTCTGTGTTTGTAGCCCAGGTGACTGGACGGCGCGCTTTAGACAGCAATATGGGAGAAGGGCTGTAGGGGATATCCAGGCCAGGATGTGGAAGTTGGTTGGTTGTTCAGAGTTGCTGGCCCTGCAGCCGTGGCTTGGAGGGGACAGTGCAGAAGGACCTAGGGACATGGACAGGCCCCAGAACAGACACCAGGGAACATTAGCACCAAGAAAGGAAGGCACAGAGCTCTGTGAAGGGGAAAGTACTCAGGTGGGCACAGAGGCACAGCAAAGGAATGGCTAGGGAGTCAGAGAGATCTGATGTGCTCAGCTCTGCCCTGGGGATATGGCACCTGAGCAGGAGCAGGACACAGCACGAGCTGCTTCAGGGATGAGAGACAGGCTGTGACAAACCCTAGTCAATGGGGAGGCGGGGAAGGGATGGAAGCAGGGGCTCCCCCAGAAGCCAGAAGCAAGCCTCAGTATTCAGGGGCAAGGCAGGCTTGTTAGCTAGAGGGCCCAGGGTTCTGCATGCCTTGAGAGTTTCAAAGAACTTGCCAACAGACACTTAGAAATGAAGTGTACTTTCCATGGGTTCTTCTCTCTCCTGGGGCAAAGCACAGATGCTTGCTTGCTCTTGAAACAACAAAGGTCAAAGAGCAGCTTTCTTTATCAGATCCTGGAGGAGGAGGTGGCATCCTGTGACTGTCACACCTGTGCAACCTTTAACGCTAATATATTTATGCAAGAGCAATGGCTTGCACCGACTGACCTCCTAGCCGTCAATATTCACTGTGGATTACTAACCCGTCTGTTACTTCAAAAGGCTAGTCTGAAACTGTTGAGCTGGGGTGACCTTGAACTCCTCATTCTCCTTGCTT
This sequence comes from Montemys delectorum, assembly GCA_019843815.1. Taxonomy (NCBI): domain Eukaryota; kingdom Metazoa; phylum Chordata; class Mammalia; order Rodentia; family Muridae; genus Montemys; species Montemys delectorum. The sequence goes on from JADRCD010181203.1 coordinate 25,753, forward strand.
CCGATTGCCTGAGTGCTGCTGGGGTTACAGGGGTGAGCCACCACACCTGGTTTACGCTGTGCTGGGACTTGAACCTGAGGCTTCATGTACACTAGACAGGCTGAGTGAGCTACAGCCTCAGCCTCAGAAGCCTTACAAAGAAGGTCAAAGTCATGATCACATGCAGTGGCCACTTCAGCATGTCTTCCTGCTCACCTTCTCTTCCCCATGGTCAATGCGGTGACTACTGAAGGACAGAAGCGCTAGGCAGAGCTATGATAGGTCTGTCATTTCCAATACTTTTTTCTTCCATCCTATAGATGGAAACTGGCTTAAATAAGTGAAGATAAAAAGTAGCAGCAAAAGGGGCGATGGCAGGTATTAGAGGCCATTCACGGGGCAGATGTAGATACGATGCTGCCCCAGCGCCCAACGACTTCACTGAGAAGGAAAGGAACTGGCAATATTACATGAAGTGCTTCTTTGCTGCAGAGTCTTAGGCTGAAAGCTGGTCATTGGCTTTGGTGTGGAAACCACTGAAGCCACTCCCCCAGGAAATCCACCGCTGCCATTAATATCAGCTTTCTTTTCAGTGACAGGGAATATGTGAGACATGAGCATTGGATTTTTTTTTCCTCAAAATCCTAGGGATATTGATCACAAAGCAAGAAACAATTCCTAACTCTCAGTAGAATGGCTTTTGTGATTTCTAGAAGGTGCCATAACTAATTTACAGCATACTTATGAAGCTAGGCGTAGAACATTTCCCCAGGAAAGGAAGGAAGGACAGTGCTATGGATTGCCATGAAAAGCTGCTCTTCCCACCAGCTCTGCCTTGGCTCTGAAGCAGGTCACCCGGGCCTTCTTCGAGAGGGTCCAGGCTGAGGCTGAGAGGAGAAGTAGTGAGCTCCTTTCCAGAGCTCAGACATTACCTTGTGGGTCCTCTAGCCGCTCAGCAGACTTTCCAGAGCACGACAGGTTTTCAATCGGTTTAATTATGCTGTCTTCTAAAAGAAGGTGTGTGAGAGGCAGAGCCGAGGGGGGAGTGTTAGGGTAGAGTAGAGGGGACAGGAGTTAGATGGTTAGTAGAAAGATCCAGAAGGAGCTCTACAATGAGAAATGTCTCCATGTGCCATCACAGCTTCCCTGTCAGGCTGACTGTAAGTTACAGCACTCAAAAATGGCACCGCCACTTGAACCAGTCTGCATAACTGGCGGCCTCTGAGAGTATTATCTAGAAATAGCTGAGACAAAATAAATGGATTACGGAGATATAGTTTGGTGCTCCAGTCTTATTAAATGGGCAAGCTGAGTTCTCAGAGGGTCTGAAGAACGTGTGTGGCACATGCCTTTAATCCTAGCACTTGAGAATCAGAGGCAGGGAGAATCAGGGAGATCCCTGAGTTCAAGGCCAGCCTGGTCTACAGAGCAAGTGGCAGGACAGCCAGAGCTACATGAAGAAATCCTGCCTTGAAAAAAACCTAAAAAGTAGAAGAAAAAATGAAAGAAGAAATCTATAAACTAAAGTTACCCCCAAACTCAAAACCCAAAACACATCTGTGTGGAGTTTTCTATGATGGGCATGCCTGACTAGAACTGCCAGACTGTGGAGAGTTAGAATGTTACAATCCAGAGCCAATGATCTTTGTCTCTTTTTAGTTCATTTAAAAGTCATTTATTGCCCACCTCCAGTATCTGACCTTACATCATTAGCATTTAACAAAACCCATAAAATGTATTCTTATCAGATCACAAGTGTCTACCAACCCAAAAGCTAAGATATCAGAAGACCTATTGCAGAGCCATCTCCCACACACACACACACACACACACACACACACACACACACACACTTGTGGTCCTTCCAATGTATTTGGCAAATGCCTTGAATTGTGAATTCTTTCTGTAACTGATAGAACTCATGTACCCACTTTTAGCTTGCAGTGTGTTACCCAGGGCAACCTGAATTCCCAGCCACGGTTAGTCACACACGGTTCAAGAATAAGCTCCCTCTCACTGCGTTTGAAGTGAGAGTTGGGTTTTATATGAACAAATCCAGGATGCTGATGTGGTGTCCGAGTGCTTACTGGAATGCACATGCGCTGTAACTGCCACCACCAAATTTGTCAACTTAGTACTCACATTTTTAATAACTCAATGCTTCACACAGTTCTCAATGGAAATCTAAAATTTTTCATCATCATTATAGATGCTATAAAACTAATTTATCTCTCTTTTAAATGGAATCTGAATGTCATAGTGAGTGAGTCTGTCAGCGTGATGGAGGAGCACATGAGCTAGCACCTTTCCACAGGTGAACATCTCACACTCATCCCTTACTCCTAAGTCATACTTTAGCTTCCAAATTTTATCCAAATAGAACTTAAGGCTTAAACCTATAAACCCATCACTCAAAACTGTGTACGTTAGAAAAAAAATGTAGATTTCTATAACCACAGTAAGTACATTTTTCCAATATTACTAAATTATAATGATTTATTGCATATAACTAACAAAAGGATAACTATTATAAATTTTGATTACTAGGCATGGAAGGTAGGTATTGTTAGGAGCACAGGCTAATGGGGTGAGTCCTTTCAAGTTGTCTATGTGCCAGCAGGTGAGTGTTTGGCACAGGAGTTTCGGAGGCTCAGTTAGAGCGCTCTCGTCTTGACTTTCATTTGTGTAGACAGAAGCCTGGGAAACCCTTGTCGATGTGACTACTTGGCTGAGAAACATTTTGTTACTATTCTTTACACTCTAGATTTATGAGCCACACATATGTAGTAATTTATGACAACCCTTTTGAATTTACTGTCACCACACAGTTCAATGATATCCTCTTTTAATCTTCTAAAAGCTAAAAACTGGAAACCCCTTTACTTTGTGATGTGAGTTAACGCTGTCTCTGTGTGTAGCCCAGGCTGGCCTCAGACACTTGGTCTTTCCAGCAGTCACCCAGGTTTCGCAAGGAGTAGCTTCCCCAGTCATGAGGGCTACCTCCTTTCTCAATGGACCCAACTGTCCCTTTGACTGACTCTTTGGACAAGTTTATGTTTGAGGTCAACTTAGCGAAGGAGAAGTTCTTTCTGTTTGGGAGGAGGGAAAACTGAAGATAGGCTTTCTAAGAAGGTAGAGCCACCTAGGAAGGACCTTGGTGGCAGATGAGGGGCTGATAGACTGAAAATATCTGTGCTCAAGAATTTTCCAGATAGTTTTTGTGTGATCATTTACAACCAAACATCAGACATTGGTAGGTAGGTGACTCGAATCTGTTACCTGCGTTACTCCGCTTGAAAGAAAGGTCCGCCCCCATGGATCCCAGCGACTTAGGAAAAAGCTGATTATTCCAAGAGTGTGAATTTATATCCTTGCCTCCAGCTACCAAAGACACGTTCTTGGGGTTCACACCTGAGAAGAACAAAGCAGTAGAGTGTGAACGTGAGTCAGAGGGAAGATGTATGTTTCCATGTAGCCTGGACATCCTGTGGACTGGAGGCTGGTGATTAAGTGTGGGTTAATGCGTAGCCGACGTTTACTCCTTGTAGCAAACTCCAACAAGATCTTGGGCCCTCAGCACAAACCTGGAATATTGACAGCAGACACTTCACCTCCTGTAATACAAACAGCAGTAGACACTTAACCCTCCTGTGAAACACCTCATTTAAAAAAAGAAAGAAAGAAAAAAAAAACCGAGGAAGCACTTTTTTTTTTCCCCCATCAAAACCATGATGGTTCTGTGTTCCTCACCTACAAGCCAGACCCTTGGTGAACAGCTGGCATGGCAGGGAAGAAGGATGTGACCTAAAGACATAGCAAGAGCCTACAGCTCATTACCACCTGGAGCTGAAAAGGTGCTGAAGATATTCTTGGGAGGAGAGTGGCTTTAGTTACATTATACCAAGTCTGAAATGTCAGTTCCACCACTGGCTTCGATGCTAGTGGTCAAAGGGAGCTTTTTCAACGTGCTGCTATAAAAGCTTTGAACAGGTCTTGAGTTTGTTTGCAACTGGCTACTCAGCTCTGAGTTGCTGACAACTTTATGAGGTCTAATCACACTACCACAATGTCATTAGCTAAGGCTGATGTCACCTCTGATGGAGTTAGAACTGTTCACTGTAGGCGGGCGGGGCTTTCCCACTCACATGCTGGACTTCCTTAGGAGGATTCCATGTGTATGAGACATGAACAGTGTTTCTTTTTGAAACCAGAACTACAGAGCTTGGAGAGCCCGTTATTGGTTCTTTGAGGAAGGACGAGTTGAGTAAATATAGCTTCCCTTTCTTACAGGAGTAACGTCTGCAGATTCAGCTTCTGATGGAACATTTACAAAGAGCTACAATGGGCAGTTATCTGACAAAGAGGATGTAGTACATGAAAGGGGAGGGGGCCATTTGAGGAAAAGGATAGGGCTGGCAGAAGGGGTTAGTAGCAAGGGAAGTATAGGAAGGAGAAAGTCGGAGCAAAGCAGGCATGTATTTATAATAAAACTGACAATAACAATTATTGTATTATTTTTACCCTGACAAAAAGAGAGAGATTAAAAAAAGGAAGGTGCAGTAGGTTACATTTTTTTTTTTTGTATTAAAAAGTTTACTCAGAGACAGTGTAGGCCTCAGAGGTGGCTCAGCAGGTGAATGCTCGCTGTACAAGCATGAAGACCTGAGTTTGGGTCCCCAGCACCTACATAAAAAGCCAGCTGTGATGTTTACACCTGTTACCCCAGCACCACAACGTGACTCTAGGAAGGTCCCAGAGCCTTGCTAGCTGGACAGTATCGCTAATTTGTGAGCTCAGGTTCAGTATCTCCAAAAGTAAGATAGATAGATAGATAGATAGATAGATAGATAGATAGATAGATAGATAGATAGAT
>JADRCD010181205.1:0-20798 GCA_019843815.1 Montemys delectorum
GCTCTCTAGCATCTCCTTTCTGATTCTTCTGGAAATTCTCTCCACACCCAATATCTTTAAATAGTCCTTTTGATATACCTTTTCCCCCAGAGCCCTTTCTAGATAGGGCTTGTGTTCGGACTTCCTTGTGGAAATTGAATCTCTTCTTGGATCTGCCCTCTAAGACCTATTAACAGGAACAAGGTATAATTTTAGATCCAGCATCTATGTTTATTGAAATTCTGTAGTTTTTAGCCATTAGCACTGCTTATGAGCTCCAACTTTCCTAATCTTACAATCCCAACAGCGTGCTTTCATTTCCTGGTCCACTTTAAGAAACTTGCTTCTGGAAGAAGGTTAAAAATTGAGTATTAACACTGGTTTTATAGCATGGGCTAGAAACAAAAAGAGTAGGACAGGATTAGCAAATCTATTGGCAGCAGAAATATTAATGATTATAAAAAGTAAACATCTATTAATTCAAAAATCCTAAGTTGTGAAGTAATGGATTTCAAAGCTAAGTACTATACATAGTTTGAAAATGTGATAAAAATGTAGTTCAATAACATTTATAGGATTCATATTTTAAAGATGAGATTAATTTCTATTTGTTTTTCATTTTTATAAATGTCAAAGTATAATGTATTATGAAGAATGCAGGGAATAGAATTTTTGAAATTTCCTAGGACATTTATAATTTATCAGAGCTTTCTGCCTTTCCCCATCCTCCCCAAACAGCTGGGTATTTTTGGAATAAAATAATAAAATGGAATCTATTCAAGACCTAGATAAGATGTTGCCTGGGCCCAGGAAGAAAGGGAGAAAGCTTGAAAGCTGTGTAACATGTCCCTGATATTTTTATGCTCATGTTTTTTTAAAAATGTGATTGCATATCTGTTTATTTGTGAAACAGGTATTTATTAGGAATCTGACTGTGTACCAGATTCTATTCTAACCGATGGGGATACAGTCATGTGGAACACACTCCTCCCCTTATGGTGTTTATAGTCCAGTGAGGGACTATAAACATGCTATGCTACATACTATGCTAAATAGCAATGTGGGCTAAGGAAAACAAATAAAACAAGAGATAGGGTGACTAGAGAAGGCTTCTATGAGAAAATGAGTTGAAGGAAAGACTCAAAAGAAAGGATTGCAAGGCCCTTGGCTATCTGGAGAGAGGATATCTGTGGTCAATGATAAAATAAATATGAAAAATCTTAGGAAAGAGTAGATTTGGTGTGAAGGCTAGCAAGAGGCCAGCGTGCCTGGGATGGATGACTCTGCACTTCATCTTTCCATCACCTCTCTTTTGCCTGTAGAACTATAGGACCCTGTTGGACAATATGCAATTGAACAATTACCACTGGACAGTGTGACAGAGTAGGAGGAGGAGTGATTGTAGAAGGACCTTACTGCTTCGACTGTGGCTCACTGAGAAGGAACAATCCTCATCCTCAGAACCTACTATGTCTCAAGTCACCTTATGCAGTGCATTGTGAGGGCGAACTGTGCTCAGCCTAGGCCATTGAGCTATTGCATATAAACCAATGTCTGAGGTTGGGAAGGATTTAGTTACAGTCTCTGTATATAGAAGATACCAAAGCTATGGAACTTTGTGATACTCCAATTTTGATGGGCTGTGAATATCTATCTCCCCCATCAAATTCACATTGGAATTAAATCCCAATGTAGTAGTTATTAAGACACCAAGTCTACTTGTATCCTGGGCTTCAACTTTCTAACCTCTGGAACTATTAGAAATGAATATCTATTACTCAATATAAAATACTTTTTAAAGTACTTTGAATAGACTAAGGTTTTGATAGTACAGGAGTTTGAATCACTGGAGTGACCTACAATCATCTCTTTCAAGGGTACATAAAAGACAGTCTCTGAAAAATTGTGGCCATTTTTCTCACTTTCTGGCTGGCATATTATTTTATAGTATGTAAAGTCTCTGCCAGTTATTGCTCATAAGGCCCATTAAGCATGATTTCGCCAATGTAGCTGACATCAGAATGTTCTGGGAAATGTCACAATGATCAGAATCTCTTTGGATGAGATTATACCAGACAATGGAAGAGTTATCATTGTCTGTGATGATACTCCAGTGTCCCTGAATGGTGGCAACAAACACTTATGTTGAGATTGAAATTTAGAGATAAAATGAAGGTATTTGTCAGAGCAATGGTAACACACTGGTATCTCACTAAAGACACTACACCTGTACCAGGGCCTGCAATTGAAACTATCACCTGAATAGCTTCATAACAACTTATGGTCCTTCTGCATTTTATATAAGCTGAAAAAAGAGGATTAAGTTGGATCCACCCTATGGAAGTCTTGAGGAATATTCTAGAATATGATTATGACAAATGAGCGTTATGCAAAGGGGATAACTTGTTGTGAATGCACTTAGGGAAAACCTAAGTCTGTTAACTATGGCACTTAATATATAATAATAATAAGTAATTATATGTGTATACATATGATTATTTGGTGTGCTGATTTATGTTATCAAAATGTTGTGATCAATTATTCATGACTTCAGATCAAGTTCGGGTCAATTCTGAATCCTGATTGACTGTGGAAATTATGCTTTTGACTATAGTAATTAAATCCTATTTGACCCTGAATACTTCAGAAATACATCATCTTTTCTAAAATTAGGAAACTCATTTCAGTTACCATCTTCAGGTTACAAGGAACAGTCACCAAACGAGCTTTTCTGGGAGGTGAGTCCCTACTCGCTGTACTCTCTCTGCAGAGAGTTAAGATTTCTCCAACATTCCATTTTTGCTCAGCAATTGTTCCTTTCTTCAGTTTTATGGCAAGGAAACTTTGCTATCTTACTCTGAGTCAAGCTCTTTAATTTTGGGTCCTTATTTCAGAAAACCGTCAATGGGCTGGAGTCCCTTACAGTTACTTTGTTCTCTGGTAAGAGAAACCACAGTGAGGCATTTGATTTCGTCTAACACTGTTTATTATCATTCTGGCTCTGATACACTCAGAGTCTACCCTGGCCTCTATTCAACTTTGTGCCAGTGTATATATTCAAAGCCTTGCTATTCTTTTGGCATCTGAGTTTTCTTTCTCCAGAGGCGATGTGACTTTTGCCTGTTGAGCATGTTGAGATCTGGTGCTGATAATCTGTCTTACGATAGCTCCTGATTGGGGCCGGAAACAAACATCCATTCAAAAGGTGACACATTTTCATGAAGTTACCGACAGGCATTCATGCAAGGGAAACCCACTGTCTGCAGAATTCAGGCATTGCATCTGCTAGTGATTAAGGCTTAGGGATATTAGATTGTAAATATTTTTCTTTGTCCAAGCCCAACAAATACATTCTTTCAATGTGTCAGGTATCTACTTCTCTGAATAACATCTGAACTTTCACATTAAAGCTTGGCTCATCTAAGTTTATCTTAAACAACAGTGCTATAATTCATACAGCTCTATTTCGGATTTGCTTTTCAGTCATATCTGCTTGTGACTCCAAGAAATAAGAGTTCTTTTAAAGCCACCAGTGACACCTTCTTGGTGACTCAATCTTAGAAGAAGCTGAGTCCTGGTTCCTGTGCTTACTACATATTGTTCTAATTAGGGTGATAATTATTGATTTATCAGTCAACAATTGTGTCACACAAAGGCTTTCATCCAAAAGATAACCTATGATAAGTGGATAATGATTTGTGTTATCAAAATATTATTGATAGTATCAAGAAAAGCTGAACAACAGATCCTCTTTGCACTATCTGCCAAGTTCTGGGACTGTAGGTGTATACCATTACACCTGATTTATTTTTTTATATGGATATGACTATCCATCTTCCACTGGCTCTGTTGGCCTTAACAAAGGTATATCCAGTGCTGAATATTATCTTCAGGGCCTTAGATTCTTTGCCCTCTATGAATCAAAGTCCAGCAACAGCTATAATAGACAGTTCTGAGGAAAACATCAGTGTAAGGAGTTGGCCATTTGGTCTACTATTTTCTGCTGTGGTAGACCCCAGTTACTTCAAAATGTAGTGACTTAGCCCAACAAACATTTTGTATACTATCTCATAGGTTCTCAGGTTCATGAACCCAGGAGTATCTTCTCACGAGGTTGTAATCAGTCTACTGGACAGGGTTAGTTATTTGAAAGCTTGGCTGACAGAAAGAACCTGCTTCTAAGATGACCCACTCACATAATCATAGGTGGAAGGCCTTAGCTTCTTGCCTGTAGCTGGCCAAGGATCTCATTCTTGCTGCACAGACATCTCCACAGGGCTGTCTGAGTGTCCTCATAAAGTAGCAGTTGGCATTCCCAGAGAATGACCTAAAAGAGTGAGCAGAAAGATTCTGTGATAGGCTTGGTGATCTTGTCACACTTATCACCCCACACAACAGAAACAAGTCCCTAAGCCAGACACACTCAATGAGAGATGAATTACATCCACCTTGTAGAGAAAAAGAGTCTGTGATATCTACAAGAACTACCACAGAGTTGGACTGGAAGGCTGAAAGAGCTGAGTGAGAACTCCCAGGCACATACAGTACCTGCTGAATGCAGATGAAATTGGGACCGAAGTAATCAATGAATCTGTTCTCCCTCAGAGACCTGGAGATTGACCTGTGTGGTCAGTGCTTTGATACTTGAGTGGTACCTACTGTGTGGCTGTTGGGTGATCTCTAAGAAAGCTACCATTTGGCTGGTATTCAGACCTTTGAAGGAGAAACTGTGTGAGCCTGGTGGTCTGGAGAATTGGCACATTTTTGCTCATCCTCTGTCCCTAAAGTCACACAGCCTACTAGAAGTTGTGCATCTCTGATGTTATAACTGTTCTCTGCTGCTGGAAAGAAACTTACAAGAACTGTAAATAGAAAAAGAGTACGTCTTCCCTCCTCCTTGCCTTCCAATTTCACACCAGTCTCTTTCATTGACAGAAGCTAACAGGAATCTCTCTGGCTAGGGAATACTGAGAAAACAGTGCCAAGCAACACAGTACAGATGGGTTGGTTGGTGTTGAGAGACAGCAGGGCAGTGGCTGTCACACCAATTTTGTCTTATGATTTTCTTGTCGACAACTCTTCTCAAGTCACTCTTCTTAATTCTCCGCATTGAGCTATGAAGGATGTCATACCCTTGTCAGATCCCTGTATTACCCCTTCCCATATGGCTGGTACCTGATATGAAGTGGGTATTCTTTTTCCCTCCAAGTTACAGGTTTTTGATTGATGAGTTTTAACAAGATAAAGCTTGAAAAGTTGAAGCCATTTGTGATTGTCATCTCTTTTCTTTGCTAACTTTAGTTTATGTGTGTGGATATTTTTTGCTTCTTTAGTTTATGTGTGTGGATATTTTTTGCTTCGTATACATCTCCACACCATATGCATGCCTGGTGCCTGCAGTGGTTAGAAGATGGATTCAGATGCTCTGGAGCTGTAGTTGTAGATGGTTGTGAGCCACCCCAAGGATGTTGAGAATTCGACCTCTGGAAGAATAGGCAGTAGTCTTAGCCTTTCATGCTTTATTTATTACCCCGGTGACTAATTTGTTATTTAGGAAAGAGGGTATATACAACTTAGACACCTAGAGGTCTCTTTCAGGTTATTAGTTATGGTTAATCCCACTCTGTTCTTTTGGCAAACCTGGACACACAGTTGTTTGATAAGTTCTGCTGCAGGCAAAATGGCCAGAGCAAGTGACTTCCTTAAAGTTTTCAGCTTTGGTAAAGTTGTAAGTTGAACACTCTTTAGATGAATATCTCAGACTGAAGGTGACCGATTTATAACCTGACAGAATGCATGACTTTCCTGAGTAACTATCTCTCCTCTGCATAGCCAACTATTGGGGTAATTCCCTTCTTTTTGATGGCTTATAGTGGCACATTTCGTGTGCCCCCATCAGAATTTCTGATCATCTCCATCCCCCAAAATTTGCTCTTGCTTCAGCCTTCCTGATCAGTCATTGAAAACATGCCATAGTTGTTCATCCCTGACAAACCTTTGGTTATTGCTTTTGTTGTTCTGCATAATATATAATTCATAGTATGTATTATAGTCTGCATAATAAATACAATAGCAAATTATCTTGGCTCCATAAATGAAATCCATTTAGATTTTGGCTATACCATACTGGCTTGGTCACTGCTATGCCTCTGTCACCTCTTACCCTGGCTAATATAATAACTGCCAGATTTATCTGCTTCTATCCTTCTCCCCATCAGGAGCTTCTCAACATAGTCTCTTCTCTAAGAATAAATGAGAACATTTCCTTCTTGTGCTCCAAACCTTCCATTAGCTTCCCATAGTATTCATAGTGACACAGTGTCTTCAGAAGGCTAAGTGCTTGATGACCTGACCTCCAAGCAACCCTCTGATGTTCATTTCTTACTTCTCTTTTCTTTGCTCACGTGGAACTAAATGTATGCTCTCACCGCTCTTTTGCGTGTAAGGAATCAAATTCTTGATCTTCTCACTTACATCTCACTTTGCCTAGGACACTGCCCTTACTCTGACAGCTGCAGACCTTACTGTTGTTCCTCTTTTAGGCCTTCCTTCAGATTGGACCTCCTCAGTGAAGACTTCTCCAATCAAGGATACTCAAATTGCTTCCACTTAAACCTCTAAGCTTTAATCTCCAAGCCCACAGCCTCCATGGATATGTTTTTATCTTTCTCTCTGCTGGTGCTTTTTTTGCACAGCTGACCAAACATTTGACACAGCCAAGCAAACAAGCAGAAAATACAATTTACTTATGTGTTGCTAAGAGCTCTTCTCTCCCTAATATTATTTAAGCTATGTGAAGTCTTGGGTTTGTTTACACACACAGACACACACACACACACACACACACACACACACACACACACCTGCAAACACACATTTGAGACAGGATCTCATTAAGTAACCCTGGCCCACATGGAACTCGATATATAGACGTGGCTGGTCTCAAACTCACAGAGATCCTCTGTCTCCTGAGGGATTAAAGCTAGGCATTACCACAGTGAGTGAGGCTTTGGTGTTTAACTTTTATTTTATTCATATGTTTCAGGCTTCAAGAGGAATGTTTGACAAATAGTATGTGGTAGCTATTGGGTGAATGTATAAATGTATGTAACATGGATCTAGTAATTGTAGTGTAGTGGTTAGACTAGGTGACCATAAACAAATTGTCAGCTCTAACTCTATGATGATGAGGCTTTGGATGGGGTTTCTTCTGGGCTGCAACAACAGGCTACACATTTAACATATGGTAATATGTGATAACTTATGCTAGCCAACAGCAGCCATAAACTCTCACTCTGGTTTTATTGATCATGAATATAGGCCACATACCAACTTCTTCCTTGAAAGGTTTGCATTTTTAAAGGATTTTCAAAGAGTGTGACAAGCCAAAGGTTATCATCATCTAATAGCAATCTCAGAGCAATTGTGACAGTAGTAAAAAAAAAAAAAAAACATTTAAAGCAGTCCATCCTCCTTCTCACGACTGTGCCCATTTTGCACTTTCATGGTTAACTCTGAGTATTTTATAAATCTCAGTGATGTGAACATTTTTTTTAAAGATTTATTTAGTGTTATATGTAAGTACAATGTAGCTGTCTTCAGACGCACCAGATCTCATTACGGATGGTTGTGAGCCACCATGTGGTTGCTGGGATTTAAACTCACGACCTTCGGAGAGCAGTCCGTGCTCTTACTCGCTGAGCCATCTCACCAGCCCGATGTGAACATTTTAATTATAGGTGTCTTATGATGTTTTCTCTTAGGGTTAGTAGAATTCTTTCTCTTGCCTTGGTTTCTCTGAGGTTCAGAAGTGGAAAAATAAAACCATTGATAGTTCTCTATCTGTCAGGTGTACTTCAGGTTTAGACAGAGAACTAAACCCTCAATGAAACCCTCTCAGAAGCAAAACAACTAACCAGTGAGCCACTTCCTACCTGGACCAGCATTTGATATAATGATAATACATCCTGCCTTACCCTGCTGTGACATTGTTATATTAGAGAGAAACTATGCAGTGATAAAGGGCAAAGAATAGTGACCAGATCTTCAGTTTTCTAGTAAAGGATAAATTTTATCTATCATTCATTTAAGGAAGATTTACTGAGTGCTTGTTCTAGTCTAGAAACTATCCTGTGTATCACTAATACATATAATTTTGTTTTATTGAATGGTTTGCATAATTTACTCAAACTCATTCAGCACTGCTTGAATATCAGATTATACAGGTACTGTATGATGTCCTGGGTACATCAATTAAATTGTTTTGGACTTTGTCTTCGGGGAATTTCTTCCCAGAAGAAAGGAAGCATGATGTTGAGATTTCTGGAAAGTGCATGAAGAAGGTAGACATCAAGGACAACATCAGTAGTTCCTGGAGTCTGTTAGGATACAAAATCTGTAGAGAAAGACTGCTGGGAATGAGTTTTCTTAGTAAGTAAGGAGACATTTATTAGGACAGGCAGATGGGGAGTGGAGACAAGGGATATAAGAGCAGAGGCGGGGAGTTAGGAAACCTCAAGGAAGAGCCAAGGATCTGTAAGAATTTTAAGGTCAGGACAACTGCTAGGCCACATAATACGGAACCTTCCTTGTCACTTGAAGACTTTTGCTCCTTTCTTTCCTGTAAACTATAGAAAGCGCTTGAAGGGTTTTAAGAGGGAGAGTTACAGTTTTCCTGGCTTTTAAAGATCATTGTCATTTTGGTGTCACTCGGAGAAGGAATTAGAGGGAGTGAGATTAGAGCTGAGAGACAGTTAGGTGGTTAGTTGCAAGTTTGGACAAAAGGTGATGCTAACAACTCAGCCATCAGAGGGAAAAGGAGAGGAGCGAAGAATTACCAGAAATGGCAAGGCCAGAACTTAGTGAATGGATCTGAGAGACAGAGGGAGTTAAGATGGGAGAGGATTAAAATGGCTTTCATTTTTGTTTGTTTCCTGACTTGAATAAAGGAGTAGATGCTGACATTAAAATGTATATAGGCAAAGTATCTAACTGTGGTACTTAGCAGGGGAGATGGACTTTCAAACTGTTAAAAATTTAAAGCTCAAGGAACAAGTCATGATGCTTCCAGCTTCGCCATGAAGAGGAAGGAGGAAAAACACGAACCCTAAATGTCTCAACAGCTTCTATCTAGCTCTTTCAGGTCTCCTCCAGAGACCACAAAGAAGGGGAGAGAGCAAATTTGTGATCTTGGGTGTGAATTTGGTTCATGGATTGGATTTTTGGTCAGGCTAGAGACTTGTTTGTGGCGTTCGTCAGCTTAAGTGCTGGGTAGTTAAGCTCACAGGCCCTAGGAAGCTCATTCAGTGGTGTTTAGACATGTCAAAGGATTTAGGACTGTGAACGTATTAGGATGTGTCAAGGTAGAGGCTGTTCAACTGCCTTCACTGAAGGATTTCCCAGACATTGAAATCAGAATGAGATCCACCAGCTGGAATAGTTAGTCCATCAGTTAGTAGTTTTAAGTCTACCAGTTAGTAGGTTTAAGTCAAAATCTAAAAACTGGGGTTTGTGAAAGCCCTTTGGAGAAGTATGGAGTAAAATGGCCTAGGGTGTGACTGAGCTGTGATTTCATGGGTGAGGAGGCATGGAGAACCTGCTATGACTGAGATGAGCATCTCCACAGAGTGTAAAGGACCCATGGAGGAACTGGAACCATCATTATGGGCCTTGCCTTCTTCCATTTTCACTGGTTGAAACTTCAAATTGAAGTTTTGAGGTTTTGTGTTCCTTTAGCTTCAGATCCTGATGCCAGTTAAAAAAAAATATCTACCTCCAGTTGTGAAGTGCTATGGCTTACGTTTGTTCTCATTGTGTTTTAATGGCTTACCTCCAAAACAACAGCTTCCACACGTGGACTTATACCATCTGATTAAAGCCTCTTCAAGGGCTCTAATTTGGTGTGGTTAGTATTAATCCATCCCTCAGTGTTTTCTATCTAACTTGTCCTTGTAAGTAAGGATCGGGACCTCTCTTATTTGTCACAGCACTGTGTATCAAATACAGCCCGTGGAGAAAATAGTTACTAATGGAAGTGACGGCGGAATGTCTCTTTATAAGCCAACACATTTTATTTTGAAATTGATACAAGTGCTCTCCCCTTATAAAGGAAGTGATTGTATATCACCTCTACTTACCTCAGAAGGGATGCAAGCTGAAGGCATGACACGGCTCAAGCAAGGTTATTCCGCCTGGATGAGAAGGGACTAGCACAGGCATGGGCTCCCCTTCCTCATCTCTTCCTTTTGCTGTCTGTGTTGCCTTCCCAGGAAAATAGACAAGAAGCAGCAGTTAGCGCTAAGCCCTTTGGAGGACTACGGAGTAAATGAGACTTCGCCCCAGCACTGGGAAGCTGGGAACAGAGGTGAAAAACTCTATCCACTGCCAATTTTGTCTGGAGGAGCCTGGAAACCTAACATGTTATAGAGACACCACTGAGCTCAGCTTTCCACGGAGGGCAGGTCAGCAGTAAGCCTGACATTATGTGCTCTCAGGCCTGTGACCACAACATAAACACCAGTGAAAGAGATCTCACGGTCCACTTGGGCACTCCAGTTGAAAATGCAGGTGAGGTTGCTTCTTCGCATCGGGACGCTGGCAGCCTGAGTTGCCAGAGCAGATGTTAAATATTCATCTGGAGAGGGGATCATTGGGGTTTATAATAGGACTCGCTGCTTGCCAATTTTATTTTTCTTGTTTCACAAAGGAGGCTTCAGTGGAAATAAACTCCAGGTTCGAGTTTTTAAAAATTTCATGCAAAAGGGATATAAATTTTATTCGCTGTGGCAGAATTCAGTAAGCTTTTAATAATGAGCTAAGAGGTGGAGCTCTTAGAAAGACAGTGGCACAAGGATGAATAGAATGTCGATGTGAGGAGGGTTGAATGTAGTGAGGAAATCCCTTCTACTGTTGCAGGGAGCAAGGACTCTTCATTTAGATTCTGTGGTGTGAGGTGCAAAGAAAGAAAAATACGGGACACATTTTTGATATTTGGAAAACACACACTTCAGCTCCCAAGCCCCGTTTTCCTAGCCATAAGCCTGGGCCTAAGACTCCATTAGTCCTGGGTCTTGATGTGAGCCCCCTTCTTGAGCCTACTGAGCGAGTGTCTACTGCGTATCACTAAAGTTAGTGGTGGCAGGAAACAGGTGCTAATGTCTGTCTCCCTTTGTAAAATCTTAGGAACTCCAGCTTCTGCCCTCTGCTTCCTGGGGTTTAGTACACACCGGAGTCTCTGGTAAGAACCTTTGTTCCCCCACCCACTCGGCTTGCACACATAATAGTTCATTCTAAACCCCTGACATTAGTTATTCAGCGACGCCTCCCAGGGCAGATACCCCCCTCCCTCCAGAGGACTCTGGGAAAGGAAAAGACTCTGTGTTAGCCACAGTCCCCCATGAAAGGGGGCCGTCAGCTCATTTCTTCTTCCCGCCACCCTCGATTCACTTCCCTGGAAACAGAGCACACCTCTGGTCTGTTCTTTAATTGGTTCATGAGGCATCAACCAGAAACAAACAAAAAACCTGGGCATTCTGCCGCATGACCTTTGCACTATATTATCTTTGTGTGTTCATCCATTCTACAATGCCAGATAGAAAACTCTTGAAGGCAACGGTCACACCCCTCTGTCATTTATATTCCATAGGACATATCCCTTTGGGAAAGTTTATTAAATACTAGATACAAAGCACTGCAAAACTTCTATGGGATGACTCCAGAAATACTTTATCCTCTCTTTCAATTTTCTTTTTCTTTTTTTTAGTGGCTGTTGGAAATAGGAAAAGGGAGGGTGGTCATTAGGTGGGGGAAAGACATTTCTCTAAATGTCAATATTTATGAAACGCCATTTTAAACCTTTATAAATGATTATCTTCCTCAGTACTGATGAGGCTGTTTCACAATGCTGCTCAATTTATTTACTCAGGAGACCAATTTATTTCAGTACCTCTGTACTAACTGTTTGCATTGACATCTAGGTCTGCTTTGAGCAAGCAACTGTGACAAGTTGTTTATTGAACTGTAAACAGGTATTGTCTGAGTCTAAACAATGGCTTTATCTAATTAGGAGACCCTGGGCATCATCTTAGCCCCATGTGGCTAGTCTAAGCCAGCCTAGCCGCTGGTACAGAACTCCCAGGCCTGTTAAATTCTCCTTGTTCACAGTGAAACCCTCCATCAGAAAGTGAAGAATTATCTTCATTTGTCCTTCCACTGTGTGGACTGATGTTTTGTGCAAAAAGTTAAAAAAAGGAAGAAGCGGGGGGTGGGGGGGCTGCCTATAAAGATGAGCTGGGTTTGTTGCCCAGGTGGCAAAAAAAAAAAAAAAAAAAAAAAAAAAAATGCCTTGTGTAAACTAGAAAGTGCTTTCCTTCCCAGAGAGAATCCAATGAAAGGATGATGGCCACTGCAGGGTTTTCAGGCAAAATCAAAACAAAAACCAAACAAATAAAAACCAAAAAACCAAAAAAACCAAATGCAGGTGTGATTGTGGGAGGCACACAGAGGACCGAGTAGGAGTTCATACTCTGGGCTCAGATTATAAAAGGACTTGTTCAAAAGCACTTGGGCCCAGATCTTCCTCTTCAGTGTCTGAAGATGCTAATTAAATGCTGTAATCAATGTCTTTTGTTTTGTGTGGCCGCTACCACTCCCCCTGAAAGGCGTGGCTCAATTTCAGTGGTGGGATGGAGGGGTGGGGAAGGTGAGGGAGGGCGGTGAGGAGGAGTGGGGAGGGTGGGGAGCTTGGGGTGGAAGGGGACAAAACCTTCACTAAGGTCTTGAGGCCAGAGAACAGAGAGAGCGTTATAAATGATTTTTTACAAATTAGATATATAGATCGGTCAATTGATAAATAAATAAATAAATAAATAAATAAATAAATGGCCCACGGGTGCTCCACTGGTATACACCAAAAAGAAAAACCTGTGGGAAAGTAAGCAGGGAGACGTATTCTTTACTCAGTCATTGTATACAAATTGTTGATTTCCTCATGAAGCCACTTCTTTACATTCTTTTTGTCTCTCCTCAGGCGTTGGGGCTTGCTTTCCAGTTTGCTTCCTTAACAGTTTGTGTAATTGGTTTCACTCATGGAGGCCCAATTGGTGGGTTCATCGTGAGGGCCTCATGAAATATGAATCTGTTTAAAAATTAATCGTAGATCAATATTAATTCAATAAAATATTTTAATCTCAGGTATGAATATTTCATACCTCCACACAGAGACATGCAGATTTCAAAAGCCATTTGTGTGTCTCTGACAGGCTGTCCAGTTTTGCCAGGACAGCATTGAAATTATTCGTCCTCGCACCAAGTGCTTGGGGGGCTCTCTTAGCTAGAGCTGCCCAGGTCAATGGGGAGGAAATGCAAATGAGGTGTATGTCGTAGAGCAACCCAGGGAAGTTTACCTTGTTTAATCGAGTTTAGAGTTTCTCCTGTCTCTGCCTGAAATTAACCTAAAGAGAATCTCACATCATCTTATAGGTTAATCATTGTTCACACCAGGTTTGACTCATATCAAACCCGAAGGCTTCTCTGACAAGAGGCTCTAAAGAGATGGACTGCCCGCTGCTCTCATCGAAATGAACCAGTTGCACCTGGCTGATAAAACCCAAGATTTACTGGAGCAGACAGGCCCCAGCTTAAACAGGCTTCTCTCTTTACTGCAATCCCTCTGCCACTTGAAACAGTCATCTCTCATGTCAGGTGTCATCAGCTAAAACAATAGAGTGGCCTCTGAGTTCAGCAGATGGCAGATGGCAGACAGGCCACGCTCTCCTGATCAGTGGGGCTGGGTCTCCCGCTTCACTCTGTCTCAAGACTCCGGGAGCAGCACAAAGCCATAAAGGCTTAGAACTAAGGTGATGATAATGAATTAGGAGGAAAAATGGTCTCAGTATGGATTCAATACAAGAAGCATTAGGTAATGGCTAGAACAATAATTTTCATCCTGTTGGGGCTTCTACCTCCATTTGTCCTTAATGTATGTCTTTATCACCTGATACTTAAGTTACTCTGGCTCTCAATAAGGAAAACTGAAAGCTGAACACATTAAAAATTTCTTCAATTATAGTCTCTTCTTGAGAGAGCCGTGGGAAATGAGGTGATTGAGTTACTAGGGATATCTACGCCCTGGAGAACAAGTCTACATAAGTTAGCATAGCCCCGAACTGGAAGACAGGTGTTATGAACACAGTAAAGGATTCAGGTAGGATACCTAACAGACATGAATTGAGTCCATCACATCTCTGTGTTTCCTGAGGGTCCTCGAGAGTCTTGGATGTAGCAGGCCCCCGGTGTATATCTTGCTGAAGGAATAAACATGTGTACAGTTGTTTCTGACATTTATTTAATTTGCCTTTGCAGTGTTCGCTGTACACAAAGCAGGTGTATTTCAGTTGGCGCCTTGGAATGATATATACTCTCAACTTTTCAGTAATTTATTATTGTGTTTTCCTTTTAGAGGAGAAGGTTGCAGCTGGGTACTGTGGTCGTATATCCAAGCTAAGGGAATGTCGCTGCATCAATCAGTCCCCATGACAGCACTCTCCTCTGTGTGTGGGAGTACACCAGTAATAAATGTTCCTTCTGAGGGGTCCCCTGGCACCTCTCCTCCATTTCTCCTTATTTGATAAGTTGGGTTATTTCTGACTATAACCAATGGGTTCCCTGGTCCTCTTCTGCAATACTATTGAGTGGGAGATGCATTCAGTATATATACAGAAGGGGTCCAAGTTAGCTATTAAATAGAAGTGGTATTAATGTTGACCAGATGTTCTCTTTTGTCCAAGACAGTTCTAACTTCAACACAGCACCGAACAATCCCTTATCCCAGAGCAAACAGGAGGAGTTGGTTACCGGTGATGGCTTGAATGGGAAATGTCACCCAAGCACTGCATACTTCATCTGCAGATGAACTTTTAGGGCAAAAAGCTTTCCTGGAGGAAGCATGTCCCTTGGGGGCAGGTTTTAGGTGAATGCTGCATTTCTGGAAGCTACTTGAATTGGGAGACCAAGAAATATATAACAATAATTAAATTGTTTTGAGATCACTTACTGTCCTAATGTTCTTTTTCATATACTTTTAATTTCAATGAATGTAATAGTTTTACACATTCCTGGGGCTTGGAGTATTTCCAAGCATGTCTACAGCAAGTATAGATCATATTGAGTTATTCTTCATCCATCTCTCTCCTCCTGCCCTGCCTCCATTCACCTTGTCTAGCCCCTATTAAGCTCTACTATCCATTTAGGTTGACATATTCATTATTTTTATATTTTAATTTTTTTTGTTTCTACCTGTAAGAGGGAGTATGTTGTTCTCACCATTCTGTGTCTGGCTTATTTCACTTAACACAATGTCCTCTAATTCTATCCATTTTTGTTGCAAATAACATTTTTTCCATCATTTTTTTTCCTGGCTGAATGAGAGAGAATCCATTTTCTATATATGCCAGATTTATTTGATTTATACATAGACACCAAGGCTGACTACAGAATTTAGGTCTTGAAAATAGTGCTACAATAATGCAATAATGGGCATGGAGCAGGAGATGTCTCTTCTGCCCACTCTCCTTCCTTCCTTCCTTCCTTCCTTCCTTCCTTCCTTCCTTCCTTCCTTCCTCCCTCCCTCCCTCCCTTCCTTCCTTCCTTCTTTCCTTCCTTTCTTCTTTCCTTCCTTCCTTCCTTCCTTTCTTTTTGTGGGGGTACAAGCAGGAGAGTTAGATTCTAACCCATTGAAATTCATGGATGACAGTTAGAATTCATTTTCAAGAAGGATCTAGCCTAGGGGGTGCACATTGACTAGCAGAAGAGAGTTAGAGCCCCTCTTTTCTGTGTCTGCACAGGACAGTCCCAGGGGGAGCCAGGCTCTAAACCCCAAACCCTTGATCCTAATCACTTGGAGAGACCATTCTGTAGTTAATAGAAATTTAGGTGACCACAGCTTTGCCTCTTCCCCCACCCAGGCCTGTGGCTTTGTGGGTGGGGCTGCTAGCTTTTGAAGGAACCACCAGAAGCTGCTACACAACCCCCCAGCCCCCAGCTGCCCTGGCTTCCTTCTTTGTTTTCTTTCCTCCCTGTCTTTTTCCACCTACTACCATCTTTGGAGTTTACTCTGCCTTCTTCCAAGAAGTTGAAAATCAGCTTTTCCTAAGCACATGCGTGCATGCGTGCGTGTGTGTGTGTGTGTGTGTGTGTGTGTGTGTGTGTGTGTGTACAGATGGTAGTATACAGGCAAAAAGAAGGACTCACATGGCCTCATTCATAATCTTACATCTTTTTCTTTACATATCTTTGTACCCAGAAACTTGTCTGTTCTTTTTCTAAATCATCTAGAATCTCTCAAAGGAAAAGATAATTCATTGTCCTGCTGCCTAAAAGCAGCTGCTGCAGATGTTTGGAGAGAAGGTGTGTGTAAACACCCTGAAGGTATGACACTTTAAAGGATGACATGCTATTTACTAGTAAATGTTTGGATTTTCCAAGAATATACATTTCTTTGGCAATCAAGAGTTGTATGTCCTCCTTGGGAAACCAGAGTGAGGCCACCGTGAGCTCAGCCTCCTGAACTCCAGCAGGCAACAACTTTCTACAGCTTTGTTCTCCTTAATTAGGAAGTGGTGTCCTGTCATGCCTATCATGCAGAGAGTGAGGAGGTTTGCTAAGTAGTGTTTTAGTCGCTGTTCTGTTGCCGTGAAGACATAGCATGGCCATGGCAACTCTATAAAAGAAGCGTTTAACTGAGGCTTAACAGTTTCAGAGGCTTTGGTTCTTACCATCGAGGATGTCAATATGCTGTGATGCTGGAGTAGTAGCTGAGAGGCACAACTTCATCCACAGGCAGACACTTTTGTCTCGGTTATGCAGCTTAGTTGGTAAAGTGGGAGTAGCATGTACTCCGTCCTGAGTTTGATTCCCAACAGCACAAATGAGTATAGTAATGGATGGTGTTAATCTCAGCATGTGGGAGGTAGAAGGTCGGAAGTTCAAGGTTATCATCTGCTATAGAACAAGTTCAAGATCAGAGTGGGTACAGGATACCCTGCCTCAAAAAAAGGTGACATAATAAATAAAGAAAACTAAAAGTGTTTACAAATGATAGCTATTAAAAGTAAGAGGGAGAATTTAGTTTATAAGAATGCTTCTAGGTATTAGCTCTGAGAAGCAGTGAAATAGGCTACTCTGGGACTAGGTGGGCCCAAGTCATTGGAGACATGGAAAATAAGCTGGGATTGTTTTTTCTCTAGGATCCAATGAATGGGATTTTTATATGCTATAGAAATTCTCATTATTTGATACAGAGAATAAATGCTTGAGAAATTCTCACCTAAACTTTTAATACAAATGCTGAAATGAAGAGAAACATTTTCCAAGTGTTTTTGGTAGATAAATGAAATTACTGGACTCAGATAACCAGCATAGAAATGAGTTTGCTCCTAGAGTAGGCAGGAGGTAATCCATGCTTCCTTTAGAATGATGCCCTGTATCTTAGGTGTCCAGCAGGAGGTGGGGAGGTAGACTGCTGAGAATCTGGATCTTTCTTTCTCTTTGTCCTCATGGTTGCTTGACTCTTGCAATTCTTAAGTTTGGGATGACTTCTGTTGTTAGAGGTTAAGAAGGGCTACCATGCCAGGCAGTGGTGGTGCACGCCTTTAATCCCAGCACTTGGGAGGCAGAGGCAGGCAGATTTCTGGGTTCAAGGCCAGCCTGGTCTACAGAATGAGTTCCAGGACAGCCAAGGCTACACAGAGAAACCTTGTCTTTAAAAAATCCAAAAAAGAAGGAGGAGGAGGAGGAGGAGGAGGAGGAGGAGGAGGAGGAGGAGGAGGAAGAGGAGGAGGAGGAGCAGGAAGAGGAAGAAGAAGGGTTACCATTCCACAGTCATCCTGAAAAACTCATTGGTAGTGGTTTAAGGAGAGGTGAAACTAAAAGCCCCAGAGGGTAAGAAACAGCATTCAATGCTCTCATAGCTCTTTGCTTGGTTTGGTTGAGTTGATACTTGAGGGGGCTTGATAATGTCCACCTTATATGGGGATTTGAGATGCCTTCATTATTGATAATACTGAGGTGTTTGTATATGGTATAAAAAGGAGGGATTCGCTTCAGTAATGGTAATTCTAACCAAGACTGTTTTGCTTATCTTGGTATTCTATAGTTTAGTAGAGGTTGTGAGCTATAGGGCTATTGGCTTAATGTCAGCAGTGGTTTTCTTCGTGTGTGTGTGTGTGTGTGTGTGTGTGTGTGTGTGTGTGTGTGTGTGTGTGAGTGTGTGTGTGTGTATGTGTGTGTGTGTGTGTGTGTGTGTACGTATGTGTACATGTATGCATAGATATATGTGCAGGAGTAAGGGGAAACCAAAGGACAAGTCAGGTCTTGTTTTTCAGGCACTGTCCATCGTTTTTAAGAGATAACATCTCTCACCAGCATTGAACTCACCAAGCAGGCAAAGCTGGCTCGGCTGCTCACTGAACCCCAGAGATTTGTCTGTCTTCAAGTTTCCATCCCTGACATTACCAACTTGCACCAATACATCTGGTATCTGGGGAGAGAACTCAGGTTTTTATGCTTGTAAGGCAAGTATTTTACTAACTGATCCATCTCCATAGTTGTTCTTTATATTTTTAACCTAAAAAAAGAAAAGAAAAAGAAGAAAAAAGTGTAGCTTCCTTTCAAAGGATGACGGTACTCTAAAGATTGTTAAATTGCTCCAGGAGACCAGCTTGCCTAGAGGAGAGTCTTAAAAACTTATGTGTGATTTAGATTTAAAGGATGAGGAAAATCACACCTGGGCTGATTCTAAAATTCCCCCAAAGTGGGATTTGTTTTTGCTTTGTTTTATGTTTTTTAAATTAAAGGGTTTTTCTTCGGCTTTTGGTACTTGATTGAATTTCACAATTTTAGGAAATTCTTTGGGTCATCTGGTTGACCTCTAAGCACTTTTACTTGCCAAACTCTCCTAATTTCTCTGATATAAAATACATTGGACTTTTAAGTAGGAGTTTTCCAATTTACCCTTAAATTCTCCCTTCCTCTTAAACTGGTGACTTCCATTTTAAGATTTCAATTTTAGTGAGACCTTTTCTAAATTAACATATGAACTAATATTACTTTCTTTTAATAGTTTGATGTGGAGAAAATTAAATATAAAGATGGAATATCCAAATGAACACTAGGAGTTTCAGAAGGAAGAGTCAACAATAGCAGGAAATTATAGTTATTTTTTGACCAAGAATTTAAACCTTGTTATTAAAATATTATTTCTTATGAAACATTTAATGATTTATTATTTTACAGATCTCAGGGCATATTAGTAAATTGCTTAGGAAAAAGCATCCATGTCTAGATTTTTAGCAGAGACATTTCAACAAAAACTACAGCTGACAGAAAGGCTTAAAAGTCATATAGGAAATGGTGTGGTGTCAGAGGCAGTTATATGAACAGGGCATCTCTACCACCCCTAGGTTTGGGACAATAGAATTTGGTGTTATCAGAATTCAGAAGCTAGGTTGCCCAGTGAGAGTTAGAGCAGCAGCAGGTAGGGTCTATTTGGTAGGATATAGTTTCTTTGGAGTTACTAATTCTTTGGCAAACTCCAAAAGAGTCTAGGGAATGTGGGCTAACTGTGATTCTAAGAGGAGAGGAAAGGGAGTGAATTTATCTGAAAACCTTCCGGCAAATGACTGGATTAATGAGAACCAGTAGTGATGCCAACTGTCTCATAGGGATATCTGAGTTCTCAGAGTCAGAGATGAGACAGCTGGCCTATTGTCAGTGTTCAGCTGGATAGCTTCTCCAGAAAGGTGGCTGATTGCATGATTACACTTTCCTCATGGCTTATTTCCTGAAGGTGCACTGTACCTATCCATCATGGGCATGAAGTCATTCAGTGTCTATAGTCAAGGTGTGAAACTCCACAACATGAGACAGCAAGCATCGTGTTCAATGTAGTGATGCTCCCTTCTTCCTGGTAATATGGGATCTGAAGAGCTCATTGAGTATTGAGCACATTCATTCCTGAAAGATGCAGACCAGGTGGACTCAGCAGAAAGAGATGCAGTGATGCTAATGTGCATACTCCATTTGTAGGCAAAAAGAAGAAAGGCAGGAGGACAAGGCCCATGTTTAGCACTTGGGTGTATCTGGATATACTAGTTAGCAAGGAGAGAAGGAGCCAGGGCTATACAGATCTGTTACTGAAGGCTACAAACTCAAGTGTGAGCTTTGAGTGATTTTTAACACTGGAACTTGAAATTAAAATCTCCAAGGATAGAAAACAGGCCTTCGAGTTTTTGACAGCATAAGACTTAGAAGAGTTACTGTGGGTGGTTTAGCAAAATGAGGGGAAGGAAAAGGATAGTCTAGGCAGAATCAGAACACTGACATTTTCTAAAAGATTCATTAGGATTCATGGAAAGGGTCAGGAATACAGTATCTGGCCAGTACTGTACACTTTGTTGTTTGTGTTTTTCAAGATATTTAAATGCTTATTTCACTCAAATGCTCATCATATGTCTACTCTGTGGAAAATATAAGAACAAAGTTAGCAGATGTGGTCCATGCCTCTCAAAGCTTATCGTCTGCAAGGATGTATTGACTAGGGCCAGACCCTAGAAGGAGATACATCTAGTAGGAGGTGAATGGTCCTAAGAGCAAGAATATTTTGGAAGAGTATCAAATTTAGTTCGAGTAAAAAGAGGGAGTTGAAGACATGAAAAGCTATTAAATAGAGCTTGTGTGATAAGCATGTATTTTTCTGGAAAAAATACAGTGGAAAAAGTTATTGCAGGCAGAATATATAAAATATTAGCATACAGTTCTTACAG
>JADRCD010181206.1:0-20095 GCA_019843815.1 Montemys delectorum
CTTAGAGAATGGGGTAGATATGGGAGGAACTAGGAATGGGTAGCAATACGATAAAAATACACTACAAAATTCTCAAAGAACTAATAAAAACTGGGGCAGGGGTAGATCTTCTAGACACTCCCCAAGTTGTTAGCCTCCTATCCACCTCATCATATCACCCTGCTGTGTGCTTTGCCCCACTTGTACCTAAGGTCTTTTATTTTTCTTATGTGCAGACTGCCGCCTCTGCACACATGCAGGTTCTTTTACCCTGTAGGTACCAAGTCCAGGCTGCCATGGATGAGGAAGTACACATATGAACCCAAGTCCTCTGGAACAGGCACCCATCTCTCATTAGTTTCCTGCTGCAAGCCATCCCACCCAAACTAGCTGTGTTTCCCAGCCACACAAGGTACCACACCCCACTGAGGACAGCAGAGGGAGACATTCAGATAGTGAGGAGGCAGCTTTTCTTCCTCATCAGACCAGGGGTGGGGGGAAAAATCCTCAAGAGCGACCTCAACGCCTGCTACAAATTAGTTGCCAAAAAAATATTTGCTTAACTCTTGAACTGTATGCTTGGGAAATAAAAGAGAATTTATTCTTGCTTTGTAACCAGACCCCTGAGAAATACCCGCTGCACTTCCCCAACTCCTTTGAGAATTACCTGGACATCCTATGCCCTGCCCTTTCTTTATCCCTTCTATTAAATGAGATATTTGTGTTTTAAATGAAGACCATTGTTGGCCCATCATCGGTGGGAAAGCATCGCTGTGCACGCATTCCTCCTGTAATAAAAAATAAATCCCTTAAGCCTATAATTTGCTCCTGTGGGTTTTGAATTTTGAAGTCTAAGAATGCATCTGCCATCGGGGAGGTGGATGCTGGGGCTGAATGGCTCTGCAGCTGTGTGTGCACCCATTGTTCATGGTGGAAGAATGGTTAGGAGGGGCTCGGTGTTCTGTTCCCATAATAAACCCTATGTTTCTAAACACAGGTGCCTTTGGATGCAGACACCTGTGTCATTAAATGGGGACAGATTACAATAGCAGCTCAGAAATGAGCCCATTGGATATGTGGGGTGCCATTACGGCAGGAGCTCTTATCAAGCATCGCTACTATTTCTTTGATGACACTGAGGTACAGAAATGGTGGTGAGTTACCAAATATCTGTCACCATGCTTTCAACTTGCTGCCTTGTACCGTGGAGTAGGGGAGGGAGCCAGGCTAGAATCTAGCCCCATTGTCATCACTGAAAAGAGCCATCAGATGGCCCCCCCCACTTTTCCCCACTATCACTGCCATCTGCTTCTTCCTTCATCTCTGTGTCTGTCTCTGCTGTTTGATGTACAGGAATGAAAGAGTTCATGAGAAATGCTTGCTCACTGGGGGCTTTGATGAGGAGTCCTGGGAAATTATCAAAAATGCAAAGGGAGAAAAAAGGAAGGCTATCAGGTGACCTGTGGCCATTCTTCGGAGGCTCACCCCTGGATTCCTGTAACTCAGACACAGGGACTCAGGACGAGCCTTGCAGGGATTGGTATTCTCTGCTGTTTCAATCCGTGGGAACTTACCCTTCTGCGTTTACTTTTGTAAGTATCTGTCCTGGCTCTAAATTAGTGTGTTCTAAGACATAGGGTAATAAGAGTGTTCTTCAATATTGGTCAACAAAGTTCATTTCCACTTGTGCTCTTAAATATTTTGTGGGGATATAGTTGACATGCAAAAACTTGTTTGTATTTAATGCATGCAACTTTATAAGCTTTGAAATAAGTACACCTGTGGAAACATCACCACCGTATACTCGTTGAGCCTGCAAACTCGGGAGCCTTCCCTCTCTCTCTATCTCATTGTATTGTTGTTGCCTTTTGGAACACAATACTTTACATGAGAGCTACTGCCTTAGCAAGATTTTCCATGGACCACATGGTATTGTGGATTTTAGGCATTGTGCTACAGTTGCGGTTTATTTTGTGTAACTGAAACATTTGCCAATTGATCAATAAAGTATGACTCTCCTTTGAGAAACTCATTGTGCATCACCTACACCTTGCTTTGTCTTCTTCCTCTAAGCCCGTCTCTGTCTCTCTGTCTGTCTGTCTCTCTCTCTGTCCTTCTGTCTGTCTCTCTGTGTGTGCATCTGTCTGTATATCTGTCTGTCTCTCTCTTCCTTCTTATGCTTAATTCTGTGTTCAAATCCCTCCTGCCCAACTCAGGCTTGGCCTACTTCTAACTCCTCCTAATATTCATTTCTGCTGAAGAGTCTAGGGTCACGTTTTCAATCGACAGCTTGTAAAGGCGTCTTCACCTCACTGTGGACTGCAGCTTGGAGCTGCGTCTCTGACCCAAGCATTTATGCTAAGGGAATTGCTAAAATAGTATGGCTGCCACTCTCTAGAAGGTTCTCAACCTTCGTGATGCTGTGACCCTTTAATACAGTTCCTCATGTTCTGGTGACCCCTAACCATAGCATTATTTTTTGTTGCTACTTCATAACTGTAATTTTGCTACTGTCATGAATCATAATGTGAATCTCTCTGTTTTCTGATGGTCTTCGGCAACTCTATGAAGGGTCATTTGACCCCTAAAGGGATCATGACCTACAGGTTGAGAATCACTGCTCGGGGTTGGAGAGATGGCTCAGTGGTTAAGAGCACTGACTGCCCTTCTGAAGGTCCTGAGTTCAAATCTCAGCAACCACATGGTGGCTCACAACCATCCGTAACAAGATCTGACGCCCTCTTCTGGTGTGTCTGAAGACAGCTACAGTGTAATAATAAATAAATCTTAAAAAAAAACAAAAAAACAAAGAATCACTGCTCTAGAGCCATATCTAGTACTATCAAAGCACCCCATGCCCTCAATTCCTCCCACACTAGGATCTGATCTCTTCAGTTCTGTGAGGCCACTCTGCTCAGGATCCAGGGATCCTGAGAAAGTGTTCTCTCATTACAGAAGAAAACTTAGGAAAAATGAAGAGCAAAATGTGACCTACACATCTTGGGAAATATCCATGCACAGCTTGCAAAGTGTTGAAGTGTGTCGGTGACCCACAGTGCACTTCACACGTCACTACTTCCCAAGATTGCAGAGCTCTCCTGTAGAAACCCAGCCCCTTGAGGGTAAGAGCTGCCCTGGAAGAGTATCCTCTGTCACACTAATGCGCTGACATTCACGTGGCTGTGTCTCCTCTGAGAGGCACCATAGTCCCATTTCCCTACCCCCATCCCTCTTTTTCCACATTTCGAGAGTTGCTCCTTTTGGCTCCTACCCAGGGAACAGTTGCTTCCTGTGGACAGTCTTGTGGGCCCAGAGTTCATGGGAGCCTTCCACAGGATAAGTGCCCTTCCCAGAAGTAGCATTTGTCCTGGGAGACCTGAGGAACATCACATTTTAAAATCAGTGTCCCCTTTGCTACAGAAATATGACTAATTTGTTGAAATTAGAGATAGCATCTTATTGCTTTTTGGGAGCAAGATAAAAACCTCTCAGGCTGCAATGAATTGTGAGCCCTGGGGCTCTGGCCTCTCATTAAGTTTAAAGTAAGGGAGAATTTCCAGACACAGGCACAGAGGGCTCTTTCTCTTCAGACTTACACACAGATGTGAGCCTCTTGTGTGTAGAAATCCAACACGACCTCGGGGAGACTGGGGATGAGCCAGCCATCGTGATTGATAGAGAGCACTTGGAGCCAGACCAATGCAGATGGGCCATCCTTGCTTACAACAGAGACAACTAAAATGCAGGATTGCCACCCTAAGTCTTGCCCTGGTCTCAAGGTGAGTGCTGTAAAGCTGCCTTTGATGGTACAGTTGAGTCCTCTCAACACATACACTAAGAGGTAGACAGACATCCCTTTCAGTGCGGAAATACTTGAAGCTATTTTTTTTTATTGTTTTCTTTTGTTTAGAAAGGATCTCCTTATCTTGGCCAGGTTGGTCTCAAATTCTATATGTCTTCTGGCCTTGAACACTCAACAGTCTTCCTGCTTCGTCCACATACTTCGTCCACATACTTCGTCCACATACTTCGTCCACATACTTTGGGATGGCAGACACGTGCCACCACACCTAGCTCCCCATTTGACATTAAGCTGAGAGATGTTTGTGGGAAGAAAGCTTGCAGATCGGTCGTCAAACAATCACCGAGTGTCACCACCATGGAAAACAAAAGTCTGAGGTCTTTGCTGTATTTCTGTCCTTCTCCCTACCTTAGAGCAAAGCTCGTTAGGTAAAACATTTTATGTATTGACCTTACATGTCATATTAAGGAGAAATATTCATTTATTCATGTGAGTTATGCCCATATCCAAATATTTAAATTAAGTCACTTTTGAAAGTGACATTGTCAACACTGTTAAGTGAGGAGCTGAGCGACATTGTCACACAGACGTTAGACATCAGGTTAGAAAAAAGACTTCTCCTGTGGATATGCAGTTCAATACCAACCAAAGGTCCCTGCAAAGTGGTTCCAGAGTTTCCCACTGTCTTGAAATAGTAAGTCATGCAAAGGCGAGCATAAAAGTGGATATTTGTTTTTAGCCAAAATTATGTCCTCCCTGTCACTTCTGACCATAATGGAGTCGCTGCTCTTTGCCTCCCTCTGCCTCCCCGGTGCTCTCTGTAGAGATGCGCTGGATGGCTCAGCTGTAACTGTTTGTAAATAGTTTGCTATTTTGACCTTCACAGGCTCCATATCCTTTCTCCTGCTATTCCATGTGTTAAATATATATTTCTGAACATAAACTTTTATTCAAAGATGACGACAAATTGTATGCAGAGTATCACCCGAGACTTCATGTCGATCACTGAATACAAGGCTACATGAAAACCTTTCTTACCATGGTCTCTACCAGGAGCACACTCTCCCTGATCTGAGAGTTCTGTGAAAAACAGATGATGGGGGAGAAAAAGAAGAGAGAAAAAGAGAAACAGACAGAGTGTCAAAGTTGAGAGATGTAAGTCTCTGCCTCCGAGCCTTACGTGTTGTGGGTGTACAACGGATCTGACTTTGTTGACACATCACTAGTGACACTCAAGGATGGGGACCTGTCCTTACAAGGTGCTGCTAGGCAATTCTTTTCTTTTTCAATAATAATTACCTATTATTCAAGTTTAAGAAGCACTTTATTTATTTTTATTTCATGTCTACGAGCGTTTGCCTACTTGTGTGTATACACACTGGTGTGCATGCATGTTACCCACAGAGGCCAGAAGAAGCCATTGAAGTCCCTGGAACTGGAGTTACAGAGTGTTTTGAGTCACCCTGTGGGTGCCGTACAAGGAACCAACAACCTGGGCAAGTGCAGCCGGTGCACTTGCCCACTGAGTCATCTTTCCAGACCCTGAATTCTTACAGTTTCATACATGTGCGCAATGTGTTTGTGAACATATCTACCCTGTGCCAGTGGTGTTCATTGATACAATGGTGGCATGACTGGTTTTTTTTTTTTTACTTACAATGAAAATTCTTTTCTAAATATAATAATTTATTGATTCTTTAAGAATTCCCTTCAGTGTGTTTTTGTCACATCCTGAAGACACTGCCCAGGTTTCCTGAGACCTCCCTCTGACTTTTGCTGTCTCTCTGCCCCTCACTCTTCTGTAATGGGAGCCTGATAAGGTAGGCTTGATGGGACCTGTCCTAGTCAGGGTTTCTATTCCTGCACAAAAACATCATGACCAAGAAGCAAGTTGGGGAGGAAAGGGTCTATTCAGCTTACACTTCCACATGGCTATTCATCACCAAAGGAAGTCAGGACTGGAACTCAAGCAGGTCAGGAAGCAGGAGCTGATGCAGAGGCCATGGAGGGATGTTCCTTACTGGCTTGCTTCCCATGGCTTGCTCAGCTTGCTTTCTTATAGAACCCAGGACTACCAGCCCAGAGATGGCACCACCCACAAGGGGCCCTCCCACCCTTGGTCACTAATTGAGAAAATGCCTTACAGCTGGATCTCATGGAGGCATTTCCTCTAGGGAGACTCCTTTCTCTGTGATAACTCCAGCTTGTATCAAGTTGACACACAAAACCAACCAGTACAGGACCCCAAGCTATTTGCATTTAACCAACTGATGGTTTGGGGGACAGCTTCTTACCATGGAGTCCAGGTTGACCTTGGCCCTCCTGCCTCTGATTTTGCTGGGATCCTAAGTGTGAGCCACCATGCCTGATAGAATCTCCTGTTCTTTGTGGATGACATGACCAGCATGTCACCTGGCATTGCACTTTCCTCTTATGAGATAATGGTCAGTCAATCTGTCTATCTGTTGGTCTGTCTGTCTGTCTGTCTGTCTGTCTGTCTGTTCCAGGGATATGTGGGCTGCATGCGAACAGATGGGCTATGTTTTCTGTTTTCTTCACAGCTTTATCCCTGCATCTGGGTGAGTCCTGACACACACTGAGCATATATAAGAAAGGCCCACTGACAGGCTTCAGCCAGGTTCAATGACCCTGAGCTCTTCGGAGGTCACCACATCATGCTCTGTGTGCTCTTTGCCTCCTGTCCTATCTTTAAACAGAGTCTTGTCCGCTCCCTGTGACCTGGCTGGAGTCTCCTCACTACTGTGGTTGACTGCTTGAAAACTGTTTCTACTCCCCTCCCCTCCCCCCACCTTCCCTCTTCTCCCTGTTTAATCAAACATGACTTAAGAACAGGGACACATTCTGAAAACTGCCATTAGGTGCCCTCACCATCCTGTGAGCATTGCAAGGTGTACATGCATACACCTAGAAGGTAAGACACTCCCACAACTGGTTACATGGTGCACATACAAAGGCACTCTGCGCAATATGTGTAGTGTTTCCTATTGCTCCGAGGGGTGCCAGAACAACACAGTAAAACTGGATCAAACATGAGAGAAGATGATAAAATTAAGTGTAAGGTGCTCTTGAGGTTTCGTCTTTTGCTTGTATTGTAATGCTAAATACTGGCCCCCAAGGCCTAGTTGCCCCCAGGGATGAGAGTATGCACTATACCCAAGTGATACTATGTGACCTTGCCCTCCAAATTATCCCTGGTTGGTGAATAAAGATGCCTACAGCCTATAGCTGGGCAGAATTGAAACAGGTGGGGTTTAGGGTTCCTGGGGTATGAAGAGAACCACAGAGGGAGAGGAAGAGAGGAGAAGGCACCATGGGGAAAGAATCTTAAAATCATGGCCACGAGAGCCGGCCAATTGGAGATAAGAGCAGCCCAGATGGAATATAGTAATATCTTGGGATTGTCGATAGAAGAGTAGATTGTAAAAGCACAGAGGGTAGGTGATCTGCTCAGCTTTAGTGCAGATAAAGGCTTATTATAATCTAAAGGTCACATGTGTCTTTTATCTGGGAATTAAATAACCAAAGTTGGGATAGAAATCTCTGATTGAGATTAACTATTTTCTACAACAAGGCCGCTTCCAGTGGGACCCAGATGTAGTGTTCACCAGTAACTTTTCACATGCAGGATAAACTCTGAAATACCCATAGAGGCCTAGAACCACGCAGTGAACGCACAGCCAGGGGCATAGCCACTTGTTATGAAACATTACATATCGTGCTGCCCTTATTTTTATGATGGCAAGGTTGCAGGTTTGTTTCGCCCCGTGACTGTAAGCATGTGAGTAGCTTCCAGTAATTTACATAGCTGAGTTCTGCTAAAACTTTAGTCTGGTAAACTTATGTGGATAGCTGACAGTTTTAAATCTAAACTCTGTAAAGATACGTACAAGGTGGGGAATGTTCCTTCCTTGAACTTGCCAAAAATTGGCCAGTAAAACTTTATGGGCTTTTTTGGCTTTTAGAGTAATCCTGATTTCTGCTGTGACAGAATTCTGGGGTTGAATAGAGTAGTTTACTTTTAATCGTCTTTTAAGCCATGGTATTTTCATCTAAGAGTATAAATTTACCTCCAAGTCTGGCTTTTGCTGCTTTCCACCAGAATCCCTGTTCACCCACAATACTACTGGAGTCGTCTCTTTCTAAATCCCTTAGCAGGGAATAACGCCCCTTTCAAATGTCCACATCTTGATCCCCAGGAATCAAGTGTGAGTTTATATGACTTTGTACAACTCTAGTAAACACTCCAGGTAATTAGCTTATAAAGAGACAAGGTTTATTGGGCTCACAGTATTGAAGGTTTCAGCCCATGATCACCTACACTCATTGTTCTGGGCTTGTGACAAAACAGAATATCATGCGGGATGTGTGTGCTGAGCAAAGCCACTTACCTCATGGAGGAGAAACTAAAGGGGAGAAGGGACAGGGTGCGGGTTACTCAAAACTCAGGGTGTGTGAAGAGGCTTATAAAACCCTACTAGTTTACAAATTAATGAAAATACTATTAGAGTTTGAACAGAGATGCATTTTTGTGAATAATACTGTTCCGGGACGCACAAGTAATCAAATGAAAAATCTCAAGTATGGGATACTTCTCTAGGAGTTATTGATCTGGAGATCCCAGAGACACCCAAGGAAATATGGGCCATGGTCATTGCTCTTGGTGGTCCACTATAACTAGATGATAAGATCTTATTGAGATAGACACCTCACATTTGGTTGTAAAACACAGAGAAACCATCCTTGAATTAACCCAGAGCCTCTGTTCCTGCTAGCTAGCACTCAGAGCATTAGAAGGGGCTGTGTAGGCTGAGGGCAGCGCAGGAGAAATCAGTGGTCTTATGTATTGCTAGACCCTGCGTATTACAATACCAGCCTGTCAAGCAAGAGATGCACGCGGTGTAAGATTGGCAAGACTTCCGACAAGGGGAAGTAAGCACTCTCTTGATTGGATCGGAGGCTTGCTCTACAGGAGGGAACTCATTCCCAGTACAGCAAACGGGGTCAAAACCCATAATGAAAAGAACCAGAGGTCCCAGAGGAGAACACATTGATGGTCTTCTTTCCAAGTGTTCGTGTTGTCAAACTGTCTTCTAAATGTTTATATTTATGTCTGTGGATGTGCTGCTCCCAACTTTGGTCAGAGAAATATCTTATTACCAGAAGTACAGGATAAGGCAGAGACTCAGCATCAAGCGCTGAGAACACGTGACTGAATGCTCCTTCAAAGATGGAATAGCTTTATCAACACACATGCGCGCATGCACGCAAGTGTTTTAGCCACACTTGGACCAGCAAAGCTTCATGAACTGCTTGTCTCTTCTGCTGACCTTGCTCATTGGTTCTGGTTTGTTTAGCTGATGGTAATACCACAGCCAGACCAAACTAATTTGGCAAGATTTGGGGTTTCTCAATAACCCTTACTTTCCTGGCTCGGTTTGGATCACATGTTTCCTGTGTGCCTCTGTTGAGAGCACACAGCCGCAGTGTGGTTCATGGTTCCTCTTCACCAGGCAACAGTCTGTAAAACAGAGTCTAGCAAGCATAGCAGGGCTCTGAAGAGCTGCAGTCTCCCCCGAGTCAGAATCTTTCCTCAGAAACGCTCGTGAAAGATTCTCAACAGCAGCCGTTCACCCTGTATCATCTAAGAAAATGAATAGTCTCACCTCTCCTGCTCGCTACCACCACTCAACCTCAGCATTTGGGCAGTTACAGCCATTTCAAAAGAATACATTTCCACTGGATCCTTGGGTTTCACCTAAGTGTATCGGAATCTGAGTCCGAGGCATTCTCTTTACTTTCTTTGATTTTCTCCCCATTGAGTCAGATTAAAAGCTGCTCTGGCTGGGCGGTGATGGCGCACGCCTTAATCCCAGTACTTGGGGAGGCAGAGGCAGGTGGATTTCTGAGTTCCAGGCCAGCCTGGCCTACAGAGTGAGTTCCAGGACAGCCAGGGCTACACAGAGAAACCCTGTCTCGG
Organism: Montemys delectorum; assembly: GCA_019843815.1. Lineage (NCBI taxonomy): Eukaryota > Metazoa > Chordata > Mammalia > Rodentia > Muridae > Montemys > Montemys delectorum. The sequence continues at coordinate 9,780 of JADRCD010181206.1, forward strand.
AAAACAAACAAACAAACAAACAAACAACAACAACAAAACCAAAAACCAAAACCAAAACCAAAAAAAGCTGCTCTGTATGTTTCCCCTTCTCTGTCTGCTGATTCTGACCATACTTGCTAAGGAGGCTGGACTGGAAGTATCCCATGGTGGCAGCAAGCCCTCTAATTGTACAGGATGCAGTCAGCAGATATGAATTCAAATGAAGAGAAAATCCAATCATCTCCAGGAATGTGCTTCCCAGAGTGCAGAAATGGTTCTTTCAGGAATGAGCATAATTTCAACTTAAACACACACACACACACACACACACACGCACACAAATATACATATAAACACATATGTATATACACACAAACACACACACACACACACACACGCACACGCACAGATACACACACATACACATATACATACACATGCACACAGATATACACACACATATAAACACACACACAAACCACATATACACACTCACATACACACACAAACACACATGCACAAACACACACATACTCACAGACACACGAGCCTAGGGTTGTGTTTGGAAAACTTTGATAGTGACTCTTCACTCTGCACTTGAGAAAGTGTATGACGTCAGAAGTCGTAGGTCAGGTCAGAACAAGTCTCAACGAGATGGCTTTCTCAGGGAGTCTTCCACAGTGGGCACACGTCAGATGTTCTCTGAACTAAAGGGTCCAGAGAGTATCAAAACCTCCCTGGCTTCATCCATCTCCCACATCTAGTGCCTGTGCTGTGGCCACTGCTGTGTGTTTACTAGCCAGCTTCCTGCAGGCACTGATGCTGTTCTTACATGGGGCAAGGAGGAGGGGGGGGGAACGGTTACTCACTCACGCTGCAGACCTGTACAAGCCCCTAGACTCCTGTCTTCCTCTACTATTGGCACCCAACCAGTCCTATCCAGCTTTTGAAGATGTCTTCCAGGGGTGCCCAGACCCAGAATGTACTCAGCATTGGTTTTTGGTACCTGTTCTCTGTGCTGTATCCTCAACGGAATGATCCCTCCAAGTTATTGTATTGAAGCCACAGTATTGTGAGCCGTACACACTTGTAAGAGGTAGAGCCAGCAGCAGGACTAAAGTCATTGAGATGCTCCTTGAAGGACACTAGGAATCCAGTCTCTGCCTCTTCTACTCTTTTGTGTCCCATCCAGGAAGTGAATAGTTTGTTCCATTCAGTGCCCCTGCCATGATATATTTCCACACCACAGACTCAGAACAACAAGGCCCATTAGTTATGGGCTGAAACCTCCATTGCTGTGGGCCAAAATAAATCTTTCCTCTTTCTAAGTTGACTGAATTGTTCTGGTGACAGATGCTGGCTAGCACACTATCCTTCATGCTGGTCCCTGGCTTAGGTTGCCCAGTGGAAAAAATTTGAATTTAAGCTTTGTTCCAAATTCTGCTTTTTTGAGGGGGAAGAAAAAGGACGAAAAACACAATTTCCACTTGGAAAATGTCACATTCCATATTTTATTTCTGGAAATCTGGGATGCCCATCTGTGTTGGCTTGAATGAGAATGGCCTACACAGGCTCAGATATCTGTGTGTTTAGTCCCCAGTTTGTAAACTATTTGGAAGGATTAGGAGGTAGATCTTTTTGGCGGAAGTATGCACCTGGGAGTGACTTTTGAAGTTTCTAAAGCCCAGGCTAGACCCAGTGTTGCTCTCTCTATCTGCTGTCTGTAGGTCAGGACATAGCTGTCAGCCACATCTCTAGCACTGTGCTTACCTATGTGCCACCATAATGGACTAACCTTCTGAAATTGTAAGCAAGCCCTCAATTAAATGTTTTCTTCTATAAGAGCTACCTTGGTCACTGTATCTCTTCACCAAAATAAAGTGGAAATAAAACAATAACAACAAGGTTTGCTTGTTGTTTAACTTTAAGTAGAAAATGACCCAACTCCTTGGATTATGAACCTTTCTTGGGAAAGAGCTCTTTAAAATGGTGTGTGAGAAATCTATCCTAAGAAATGCAGAACTAGAATGTCCTATAACCACATTAAAAATTTAGAATTCCTGAGATCTATATGTACAAGTGCAGTAGTGAGTGAATGGTGGTCCTCAAAAGACCTGTCAGCATCCTACCCTTGAAAGCTGGTGTTCGACTTCACCAAGATAGAGAATCTTTTCCATTGTGATGGACTTAAGTACATGGAGAGGAGAAAGTTGCCTTGCATTAACTGGACTAAGCCTATGTATGATCTTAAGGCAGCAGCTCTTCAACCAGGAAAGGAAAAGAAGACAGAAGCACAATTGGGGGAGGAACGGGAAAGAGACTATAAAGATCTCAGGGAAACGAATGCCCAGCAAGGATCAGCAGGAGCCAAACCTGAGCAAGGAAATGTTCTTTTCCTTGGATTTCTGACCTCTTAAGGTATAAAAAGATGTAATTCTGGTGCTCTGTGTCAAGGGGAAACTGAGGGGAAAGAGTCCTGGAAGGGAACACCCCATGTCACCTGGACCGCTCTCTAAGGAGATGTTTATACACAGCAGGCACTCTCTAGGGTTCATTCTGGTACAGAGAGACTTGTGAAGAGCATGCTCATGTGAGGGTGAGAAAAAGAGTGGATAAGCACAGTTCCCAAGAACGCTGTGGGAGAACCAGCTTTTTGTAGCCAGTGTTTGAGTGAAGTGTATCCATGCAAAGTTATTGGATGATTAGTGCAGTTCCTCTGGCTCTAAAAGCATCTCTGGCTCTAAGATTTTAGGACTATCCACAGGAATCCTTACAGAATGCACTCTCTATGTACTTTTAAATTTTATTTTGCAGTGCTGTTCTTCCAAATACACCTCCCTTGCACATGCTAGGCCAACACTCTACAGTGACCCACAAACTCCAGCCCTCAACAATTTTCTTCATGTAACTAAGTCTTCCACAATGTTAGTTACTAATAGTCAACTGCAGTTCAACAAAAGTAGATGATCCGCAAGCTTCAAACTCCCCGCCATTCTGAGTAAACTGATGAGCATATGTCATCCAGTCTTCTCCTCTTGATCCAGTGTATCCATGCTGTGCATGTGTCCTATCTGTTAGTCACTCTGTAGCCATCTTGGTTAGCAACAGACTGTCATGGGTGGCATTGAGCTGTTTGGATACAGTGGCCAGGGCTACTTGGGTTTCAGGCACTGAATGAGAATCTTGGAATGGATCCCTCACAGACTGGACAAGAGTGGATGTGCAGGCTACAACACTGGATAACATGCTTATCCAAGTAATAACTGGCTGGTGCTTGGGTTCTCTCACATATGAAGGTCCACAAAAGCTTCTTTCCCTCTACTTCTTGGGTCATTTCCAGAGAAAAGTATGGGCAACAGTCTCTATTGGAAACACAGATTTTCTAAAATTCCAGAAAAGCTTGATGCTCATAATCTCATGGATTCTTGGTTAGTTTTTGTTTTTCTTGAAGTCTGTAAATCCATGGACAGCTAAGAGTTGGGGGCTAAGGCCTGGCCCCAGCCTTCTTTGGAAATTCAAATATTTCCTTTCACAGCTGGTTTTAAAACCAATTACTGTTTAAACCAATGACTATTTCAGGGAAATTAAGAGTTGTTTCTTTGTTTGTTTGTTTGGTTGGTTGGTTGCTTGCTTTGGCTTTTTATGAGATGAATTATGTTTTTAAATTTTTTATTAACTGATTGCAACTTAAAATTCTTTGATAAATAGACTAGCAGTAGTTATGTGCTTCAAGGGGCAGCCATCCTTTCCTGTCTTCTGGTTACTATGTAGAGAGATGTGCCTGAAGGCCCATCATGCCTTTTCCAGACGCAGAACAGCACAATGCTGCTTCCCTGCAGAGCCAACCTGTCAGAAGCACTGCACAGAGCTCTGCCTGCGACCTCCAGGCTACAGTAAGCAGCGAAGAGATTCTTGAACTAGATCCAGATGGAAAACACAGTGACAGCTTTGGATTCCTTCCAGGGGCCCCAGAAGAGGTGCTGTAGACACACATACTTCTTCATAGGGTCTTTAGAAGAGAAGGGGGCTGGGGAGTCATGGCCCTAAAATCTTTCCACAGTCAGAAGTAAACAGACCTATTATGGGGCCTATATTTCATGTGGACATTTTCACAGGACTTTTGTAGACTGTTACGACCACAACCTTCATGGTGTGAAGAAAACTCAGGCTAAGAAGCAAGTCTGGCTTGGCTGTGTGCTAGGGCTGCGCCATGATCTGGCCCCTCCCTTCAGCTCAAGTTTTAATTCCTTCTCTGAGAAGAGGAGGGGGAGGAGACTAGCTTCTGGGGTCATGGCGAGGACACAATGAGATTGATAGAAACTTTAGTTTGTAAAGATGGCGCCTGTCATACAGACATATTAGGAATGGTCCAAGGGAGCATTTCTCCTGAAAGAGACATGCATCATCAGATGCTCTCTGCAAAGAAGTGAGCCGGGGAGAAATGCTCAGGCTCCTTTTCCTTTTCTTGAGAAAATAGGTTAAAGTTGAGATTCCTCACTTCCTGGGGTATCCAAAGATTTGTGTGCACAGTGGTTCCTCAGAGAAGACAATGGCTGTAGACTGGCCCTGGAATCTTGCAATGAAGGGACCTGTGGGGATCTAATGGGGACACACATCTATGTGACAGCCAAAGTCGCCAATATACTATAAATCGGGTACAACGCAGTGGGTGTTGCCAAACCTAGTGCAGTTAGAGACATAGTGTTCTACATGGTTGGTCAGCTGTCCAAGCTGTAGGGGATGTTAAGGGTGACCAGTCCCTCATCTCATTTCAGGGAATAAAGCCTGGGCCCTGTGTATTTCCCTAGTCACACAGTTAGGTCACCCAAGGGCTGTGTTGTGTTAGTGTTTTCTTCATACTCTCTCTTCCTTTGTGAGGGCTGGCCTGCATGAAACCTACAGCATGCTCTTGGCCACTCAAAGGGGCCTCAGAGTCTACAAAGCCACACTTTCTGTAAGTGAGGAAACAGTACTAGAGAGATTCAGAAGCCTGCTTATGGTTGCACAGTTCCACACTTATCTATGGTTATTATGGCTGTTGGAGGACTTCCTGGTTCCTCGCGTGACCTGAAGCCAGGCATTCAATCCCTCCCCTGCTCCATGGTACTCAGGAGTGTGGTTAGTGGATCAGCACTGATGATTTCACTAAGGATCTTGGCAGAAACCAAAAACCACCCCACCCCTATACTTGCTGCCTCTGAACGTCCAGATGAACATTTCCATTCAGAGCATTCCTCTTTGTTGCTCATTCTTGAGGGAGGTCAGAGACCAGAATCTTCTATCTGGAATCTATTCCTTCTAGGCTCTAAGATGGTCTGAGTGCTTCCCAGTTCTAAAGGCACGTCTGAAGGATGAATGGCTGTAAGCCAGCCTGAAGGTCGGAGTGGAGGGCAATTGACAAGGACGTGGTTCTTTCTCTTGGGGATGCTGTTTCCGGGCTTTAGGAATTAGGTGTTTGTAACCAGGCTCAGTGTTAGTCGTTGAGCCAAATCAAAGACTCGTCCTCAGTGGTCCTCGATGCCTCTGAGAAGGACTGAGCACAGTGAGTACCTGCAATAGGAAAGGAATGAGTGTGGATACACAGAAGAAACACTCATGCTGAGGCAGGCCTGGTACAGTGGGCCAGCGGAGGGAGGGAGACCTTGGCATTGGGACCAGCTATGGGCCTTCCTTCTCCTGACTCACAGCCTTCAGAGTGTCTCCGGACTCCTTACAGGCTTATACAATGGCCTCTGGAGTCAGTGATTGATGGACCTTGTATATTGAAGATCACAGAGCCCTCAACTCAGATTCAAGGAGACCAGAGTACTTGTCTCAATTCAGCTACCAAAAAAGTTAGGGGAAAGCATGGAAAGAAAGCTTAACTGAACAGCCCTGCTCCTTCTAACTGCAGTGAAGAAGGAATCCTAAGTACTTCCACTGATCCATCAGGCTGAAAAATCAGGGCTTAAAGATGTGCTTCTCAGGCTGGCAAGAGGGCTCAACAGGAAAAGGGGCTTGCTGCCAAGCCTGACCACCTGAGTGTGATCCCTGGGTTCCACATGGTAGAAAGAGAGTACTGATTTCTGGAAGTTGTCTTCTGAACCCCACATGTCTGGTATGGCATATGCATACCAAGCAATACTACCCACACATATAAATAAATAGATAAATAAATAAATAAATAAATAAAATTTTAAATTAAAAATAAGTTTTAAAAAATACTTGTCTGACGAATGTGGCTGAGGTTGCTTCTTCCCAGTCCAAGACTTTGCTACACAGCAAGAGAAATGGGGGATTTGGAGTTCTTGGATGCCAAGAAACAGAATTCCCGGAGAAACAGAGATCTCTTTATTCAGTGGCTTTCCATAGTATTGCATTAAGTGAAGGATGAATCCCTTTTACTTCGGTCTCAAACTTAAATAAAACAGTTACATTTCTCACACCTTTTAATCAGCCCTGCTCTTTTACAAGACCAGGGAGATAATGTACCCAAGATAGCGCTCAGTTTTGTCTATCTACAGGGGACGCTGATCAAAATACCCAACACAGTGACACCCCTCCAAGCAGCTCTGCCAACTTCCCTCTGGATGAAGCACCCCTTTCTATAGCCCCAGCCAGTCAGTGTCTCTGACTAAGAGCTGCATCATCAACCTCAACCTTTAACAATTTATTTTATTTTATTTTATTTTATTTTATTTTATTTTATTTTGTGTGTATGAGTGCTTTATCTTCATATATGTATGTGCACCACTCGGATGCCCGGTACCTTTGGAAGTCAGATGACAGTGTTGAATCCCGGAGAAGTGGAATCACAGATATTTGTAAATGATCCTGAGGTTTCAGGGAATCGAACCTGGGTCTTCTGGAAGAACAGCCAATGCTGCTAATCAGTGAGCCATCTCTCTAACCATCTTTGGGCACAGGGTTCTTAGCAAATATGAGGCTTAAAAATGGCTTTCTATTGTCACAAACATGGACATTTTACTAGTCCAAATTTGCCTTTGAAAGTAACAAAGAGATACGCAAAGCTTTGGTTGCCAAACCTTTGTAAATAAGTTTTCTTTTGTAAATGCCTTTAAAACATGAGTTCTCTGGAATCTCTTGGCCCACAGAGTGGCTCTCTGCCATGGGACCTTGGTAGGTTTCTTCCCATGTTAAACCGACTGCTGAAGAAAGGCCTTGTAGCCACTGTTCTATCGCTGTGAGGAGACTTCATAACAAAGGCAGTGGTTGTAAAGAAAGGCATTTAATTGGGAGCTTGCTCACAGTTTTCAAATGTTAGTCCATGGTCTCCAGACAGGCATGGCACTAGAGGAATAGCTGAGAGCTTTACATTTTGTTCCATAGGCAGTAGGCAGAAAGAGAAAGAGAAATGGGGTGTGGGAGAGGGAGAAAAAGAGAAAGAAAAACTGGGTCAGGAGTGGGCTTTTGAACCCTGACTGCCCATCCATAGTGACACACTTCATTCAACAAGGCCACACCTCCTAATCCTTCCCAAACTGGTCCACCAACTGGGGACCATGTATTCAAGCATATGAGTTTGTGGGGGCCATTCTCATTTAAGGACAGGCTGTGAATTCTGATTCTTCAGGGAGAAGTTTTCTAAAACTGACTAGGAGGAGGAAGGGCCCTCTCATTTCCCTCTAAGGCACTGAAAAATGTTGTGGAGTTATTTTTTTTTTAATTTTAAATTAGTGTGGCTAGCAGATAAACAGTGAATCAGAATTTTAAAGTACATCCAACTGAGTGGAGAAAGTGTGTCCTCCAGTAAATTTGGTTTTGTTCTCTCTCTCTCTCTTTCTCTCTCTCTCCCTTTCCTTCCTCCCCTCCCCCTTCTCTCTCCTTTTTCTTTTAAATTTCAACTCAAAGGTCTGTGCCCAGTTGAAATCCAGCTCGCTGTAAGAGCTAGTTTTTCTATGGAACTAGAAAAGGTTCTTGGAAACTACATCATGGACCAAAGAGAGACTTCATGTTCATAGTGGTCACATGACAGAGATCATCAGTCACTACCAAGCTCCCACGTAATCTAGACCTCATGAAGACCAGTCTTTACTGTAAAGATCGACATAAATCACCACGAGAGAAGAATTCGTTCCCGTTCATACACGGGCCAAAGAGGCATCTGGTCAGAGGCAGAGGCAGAGGCAGAGGCAGAGGCAGAGGCAGAGGCAGAGAGGCAGAGGCAGAGGCAGAGGCAGTCAAACCAGATCCTGGTTCAGAAGTACACCCAGTCCTCCCCATCCCTCAACACACTGCTCTCTAGTGGCCGGGAGGGGCACTGTCAAGCAGATGTGACTAATGTAGTACATTATTTTCCCGCTAAAATGGATCTTTATCTGAAACAAATCATTACAAGGTCTTAAGTAATCCTCTTAGGGCTCCTCTGCATGAGGTTCTTGTCCGTCCCCACTCCCCCTCCTCCCGTATTACGTTCCCTCCATGGCTCTGACATAGGATTATCAGTTACCACAGGACCACTTTCCAGGATTCTGCAGAGGAAATCATATTTAATCAAAGAATACAAAAGCCTCAGGGGCTACACAGCAGTGTTGAGCAGCACAGGGATTCATATGCCCGGAATGACACTTCATATTGAGCAAACTGAAAGAAGATAGAAATATGTACGATGGAGAATCTTAAGGACTTCGAGAAATAAATAGATTTTAAAAAATCTGTTATCTGTGTTAGCTTCATTTAAAACGTTGTTTATGCTGACCCCTCCCTCAGTATATTCACACACAGACCTGGCATTGGCGAGACCTCGAGTCTCCAAGGGCTGCAGCCAGCTCTCCAGCATCAACAACGCAGTTTCATTTCTAGAAATCTAAATAAACTCATTTATTTTGAGGCCAACTAAGCAACTGTAATATACAATAACTGGGTTGCTTCTAGTGACGCGTGAATGGATGAGCTAAGGTGCATGTATACCCAGATAGACATAACACACATACATACACACACACACACACACACACACACACACACACACACACACACTCAGACACAGACTCATGCACACCAATACACTCTCAAACACAAACTCATGCCTGCACAATAGAACACTCATACACACATGACACACACCTGTGCACACATACATGTGTGCACACAACCCTCAGTCAGCTGAGATTACCCGTCCTGAAACAAAGGGGAGGGCCTCACTTGATGCCGAAGAGATCAACAGGGGGAGAACAGGGAACACTCTGTCACGTCCTGGATGCTGGGGCTAGGGGAAGAATGGAATAATCAGATCTTCCATAGATTAGTGCAAAAGGTCATCCTCATGTCCTGCATCTGTCTCCCATAGTACGATCGATCGAATCAGACATTCTCTGTGAGTTAGTCCCACTGTTATTCCTTAATGCTACAGTGACTGGTTTATGTAAGGCCTTGCACACACTAAAATGCATGAATGCTTTAAAAATACATTTAAAAATAAATTGAATTTATTTATTCATTCATTTACTTATTTGTATTTATTTTGTGTGCATGAGAGAGAAAGGGAGGGAGGAAGGCGGCGACAGAGAGGCAGAGAGGGAGAGAGGAAGTGTGTGCAGGTGGCTGCGGGCTCAGAAGAAAGGATCATGTCCTTAGACTTACAAGTGATTGTGAGTTGGAACGGAACTCTGGAAGAGTGGGAAGCATTTTTACCTGCGTGCCTTCTCTCCATCCCTGAGATGGACAGACCTCAAGAATACAACTCAGCTAACGTGACCTCTGGTCAGACAGAAGCTGCCACCATGGTAGACAACCACACATTCTAGGACACTTCTAACTCAGAAAAATTTCATACATACTCAACTCAGTCAGACTCTGCTCCTAGAAGTTTTTTACAAACAAACAAACAAACAAACAAATAAATACCTCTGCTGCTATTGACTATATATTCTAGTTGGGCCAGATAGGTAATAGACAAGTAAGTGGGGACGATCATAGAGGAATTTCAATGTCACGGAAATGTAAAAGGAGAGCGAATCTGGGTAAGATCATAAGCCCTTGAAAAATGAGAGGACACGAGTTCAAGTCTTACACAGAGGACCTCATTAGGAGGATCCCTTGGGCAAAGTCTCAGGGATGGAAGGAGCTGGCTGTCCTGGTCAGTTTTTGTCAGTGTGACACAACCTAGGGTCTTTTATGAAGAAGAAACTTGAAGCAAGAAAAAGGCTCCACCAGAAGCTGCTAACTCTAGTGCTTTTGGGGAGGAGTGTGGAAACAAGAGGGTCCTGGGGGCTTTCTGACTGGCAGCCTAGCTACAGGTTCAGTAGAAACCCTGCCTACAGGGATAGAGGAAGAGGTCAGTGTCCTCTCCTGAGAAACACACACACACACACACACACACACACACACACACACAC
>JADRCD010181210.1:0-25478 GCA_019843815.1 Montemys delectorum
AAGATTGTACCTCATGCTGCAGCTGGACTTGGTAATGTGTAAGAGTCACCCAGGTGGTACTGGTTTTGAAGGCATGAAGGAGTCATGAAGAGCAGCTGAGGCTCAGCACAGTGAGGGGCCATGGAAGGCCATTGGTGAAGGTGCAGCCTCAGTTTGCAATTGATGGCCCAGGACTGAAGGGGTCATGCAAAGGAGTTGAGGCTTGGCACCATGAAGAGAGCCTATGAGAGGGAATTGGTGAAGCCTAGTTACATCGGAAGACAGCAGTGTTTCAGAAATGCCAGTACCATGAGATGACTGCCAAGAACAGCAGCAGCAGCGGAGTACAGACCGTTAGAGCCTAGAAGACAAGGTGTGTGCTACAAAGGCAAAGCTGGAGAAGTAACCAAAGCCCTTGGAGGAGCCCAGGAGATTGTGAGTGAATCCCAGACATTTGATGGTTAGAGTTTGATTTTGCTTTTGATTGTGACTGTGCCCTGATATTTTTCCTTCTTGAAGGAAGAAAGTATTTTAGTGGAGCCCACAGTTAAGAGACTTTGAATTGTAAAAAGACTTTGAATTTCAAAAGAGTTTGGATATTTTAAAGGTATTGAAATTTTAATATGTAAGAATTTGTAAAGACTGTGGGACTTTGTTTGTTTGTTTGTTTGTTTTTTTGAGACAGGGTTTCTCTGTGTAGCCCTGGCTGTCCTGGAACTCACTCTGTAGACCAGGCCTGCCTCTGCCTCCCAAGTGCTGGGATTAAAGGCATGTGCCACCACTGCCCAGCAACTGTGGAACTTTTAAAGTTATTTAGATCTTGGGGATGAATAAGAAAGTAAGAGTTGAGGGTTAATAGTTGTGTGTTTGTGTGTCAAGTTGACAAGGGGTCAATTGTAGTGGCTGGTTTTGTGTGTCAACTTGACACAAGCTTGACACAAGTTATCACAGAGAAAGGAGCCTCCTTTGAGGAAATGCCTCCAGGAGAGCCAGCTGTAGGCATTTTCTCAATTAGTGATCAAGGGTAGGAGAGCCCTTTGTGGGTGGTGCCATTCCTGGGCTTGGAAGTCTTGGGTTCTATAAGAGAGCAGGCTGAGCAAGCCAGGGGAAGCAAGCCAGTAGGTAACATCCCTCCATGGCCTCTGCATCAGCTCCTGCTTCCTGACCTGCTTGAGTTCCAGCCCTGACTTCCTTTGGTGATGAACAGCAATATGGAAGTGTAAGCTGAATAAATCCTTTTCTCCCGAACTTGCTTCATGGTCATGATGTTTGTGCAGGAATGCAAACCCTTACTAGGACATTTATGAAGGCACTTCATGCTGTTAACTTTCCTCTTTACAGCACTGTGATTGTGTCCATAACTTTGAATATGTTGTGCATTCATTTTCATTGATTCTAGAAAGTCTTTAATTTCTTTATTTCTTTTTTGACCCAGTGGCCACTCAGTGGAGCATTGTACAGTTTCCAAGAGTCTGTAAGCTTTTTGTTGTTTCTATTGTTGAAATCCAGGTTTCATTTATGGTAGTCTGATGAGATACAGGAAATTATTTCAATTTTTTTTGTATCTGTTGAAACTTATTTTGTGACTGAGTATATAGCCAATTTTGGAGAATGTTCTTTGAGGTTCTGAGGAGGATGTATATTCTTTTTGTGGGGGGTAAAATGTTCTGTAGATGTGTGTTAGGGCCATCTGAGTCATAATTTCTGTTAGCTCCATCATTTCTGTTTAGTTTCTGTCTGGATAACTTTGTCCATTGGTGAGAGTGGGGTCTTGAAGTCTCCCACTATTAATATGTAGGGACTGATACGTGATTTAAGCTGTAGTAATTTTTTTTATAATTGTGGGTTCCCTTGCATTTGGCATATAGATATTCAAAATTGAGATATCATCTTGGTGGAGTTTTTTGATTTTGAGTGTTTTCTGTGTTAACGCTCCTTCCAGGGTCCCTAGAACTGTCATGGCCTTCAGGAAAGTAAAGGTCTTTTGCCAAAGTTGTGGGCCAGGAAATGCAAGCCCAGGGGATGGAGTGCAGTTATGGCTGTTGAGTGTGCTTCAGGGGGGAGTTGGTTGGCATCGATTATAGAGCAGGGTTTTCCCTGGGGTCCCTGGTGCGTGGGGTGGGGGGACCTCCAGGAAAGCAGGCCGAGTTTGTAGCAACAACAAAGTTAAAGAGGGAGCAGATATGAGGAAATGTTACAAAAGGACTCCTAGTCTGAAGGGAGGGAGACCTGTGAGGACAGAAATGTGCAACATTTCATCTCTAAAGAAAGAACCATGTCCAGCTGAGCTGGAGAGATGGCTCAGCACTTAAGAGCACTGACTGCTCTTCTCAAGGTCCTGAGTTCAAATCCAAGCAACCACATGGTGGCTCACAACCATCCGTAATGAGATCGATATCCTCTTCTGGTGTGTCTGAAGACAGCTACAGTGTACTTACATATAATAATAAATAAATATTTAAAAAAGAAAGAAAGAAAGAAAGAAAGAAAGAGAAAGAACCGTGTCATCTGGTGCTATTATAATAAGCAACCTATGTATCAGATGAGATACATACGTACCAATAGATAATGTTCTAGATCTGTGGTCCTCAACCTTCCTAATGCTACTGCCCTTCAGTATAGCTCCTTATGTTGTGGTGATCCCAGCCATAAAATTTATTTTGTTGCTACTGTAAATTTGCTATTGTTATGAATCTGTGTTTTCTAAGGGTTTTAGATCACCCCTGTGAAAGGATCATTTAACCTCCAAAGGGGACACAACCTATAGGTTGAAAAATTGCTGTTCTAGAAAACGGAATTTCAACCACTTCAGCTTTGATTTCCCAGCCACTCTTTGACAAGGACCTTTGTTCCAACGGCCATCTTTCCAACTGTGAATTACATCACAGTTTCTGCTGTATTGATACACACACACACACACACACACACACACACACACACCAGAATGGCACAGGTTTCTAAATAGCATTAACTAAATCAGTATATTATCTTTTTGTCCCTATAACAAATAGTACATACAGTTGACTTATAAAGAGAAATGGTTTGTTTTGGCTCACAGTTTTGGAGATGCCAGGTAACATCTCGACCTCACTGCCTTTAAGGTTAAGATGAGGTTATCTGTGTATCAGGAGGATGGTGTGGTACAACAGAGACACTATGTCATGGCCTAGGAACACTAGGGGGCATACTCCTTCAAGAAGGCATCCTCATGACCTAAAGGCCCCGTATCAAGGCTTCCTCCTGCTGTCTCCCTCCATTGCTACCCTGGTGGAGCGTTTAACAGGTGGGCCTTTGTGGAACAGTCAAGAACCAGTCTATTGCATAACATATCAGCGGATACCCCACATCAGCAAATTAAGCTTGTTGAGTTGTGTGGATTACTCTATAGTTATATTCCCTCTTTCCACAAGCAACTTCCATTTTTAAATACAGTTATATGCCCAGTTAACAAGTTTCTGCATTTTAGTTATTAAGTACGACCAACTATGGTTGATAGTAATAAATGGAAATTTTCAGAAATTAATAATTGGTGAGTTTTAAATCATAGAAGGTGTTGAGTGGGTGATGAAATCTCATGTCATCCTGCTCCTCCTACCCAGAATGTAAACCAACCCTTTGTCTGGTATATCTAGTCAAGAGCCAATTTCATTATCAGATCAACTGTTGAGGTACAAATAATCCTTATTTTATTTAATAATGAGCCCGACACCCAAGAACAGTGATTTGGATATACTAACTGTGTGGATATCCCAAGTTTTAAAGGAGTTCCTTTAAATGAAAAGCAGGAACGAAACACTTGCACACTCTGCATCCTAGGCTCTACGGTAGGTACCCTCTCCCAGCCATGAAGAGGGGAAGAAGGGAAGAGGAGATCCATGCTGTTTTTGCTGTTAACTTCCTGGACTGTGAGACTTACAACCACAGTGTATGCTGTGATAGTCAAGCGGAGAAGGAATCACACTGTTGGCTTCGTCCTGTCGGTTATTTCAGATATTACTTAGAGGACTTGGAACATCGCCCCTGCAGGGAAGAGGGCACTACTAGATATACTAAATAATGAGATCCCTGGAGTTATTTCTAAGACCGTTATGTTTTTACTTCCAGTCTCTGAGCTCGGGTTTGATTGTAGACTAAGTAACAGTGCAAGGTTGAGCAGTGCTGTTGCAGCAGACAAGAAAAACTTTCTTGTCACTTATGTGCTGCAGGTAGTTTTCAGAGGGTGTGAGGTGCCTTGTCTTCTATTTTTTACATACGTCCCATTCTTTCTGGAAAGCTCTTTTCCTCTTACTTAGGTACCTTAGGTTTAGAAACGAGATCAGCTGCTACCATCAGTACACATGTGAAAAGCATCGTTTTTCAAAGCACGTCTGAGCCTTTTAAAAAGTACACCTCTCTCTGTCTCTCCCTCCCTCTCTCCCTCTCTCTCTCTCTCTCTCTCTCTCTCTCTCTCTCTCTCTCTCTCTCTCTCTCTCTCTTTGTGTGTGTGTGTGTCTGTGTGTGGGGGGGGGAGGTGTAGGGTGTGTGTATGTGTGTGCATGTATGTGTGTGTGCACATGCACATGCGTGTGTAGGTCAGAGAACGGCTGTCTGGATTCAAGCCTCTCCTTTCACCATGGGAGTCCTGGGAGTTGAACTCACAAAGTTGGGCTTGCCAGCAGGTGCTTTTAATCTCCTGATCTATCTTGCTAGACCATGTGCTAGCCTTTAGTCAGATGTTTTCCTTGTTTACGGTAGAATTTAGAGACTAATCTTTTCTTGATTAATACTGTACCACTGAGAATAATCATCCTACCCAGAAGTTCTAGAACTCTTGTCAATCTTTATGTTGTTTGTGTTATTCTGTGGCACTGTGTCTTAGGGTTTTATTGCTGTGAAGCAGGACTTTCCCATTATCATAGTTAGGATTTCCATTGCTATGAACAGACACCATGACCAAGGCAACTCTTAAAAGGACAATATTTACTTAGGGCTGACATACATACAGGTTCAGAGGTTCAGTCCACTATTATCAAGGCAGGAGCATGGCAGCATACAGGCAGGCATGGTGCAGGAGGAGCTGAGATTTCTACATCTTGCTCTGAAGTCAAAAAAGAGAAGACTGGCTTCTAGGCAGCTAGGATGAGTGTCTTTTTGTTTTGTTTTGTTTTGTTTTGTTTTTTGAGACAGGATTTCTCTGTCTAGCCCTGGCTGTCCTGAAACTCACTCTGTAGACCAGGCTAGCCTTGAACTCAGAAATCTGCATACCTCTGCCTCCCAAGTGCTGGGATTAAAGGCGTGTGCCACCACTGTCCTGCTTAGTATGAGTGTCTTAAAGCCCTTGCCCACATGGACACACCTCCTCCAGCAAGGCCATACCTCCTAATTGTGCCACTCCCTGGGCCAAGCATATTCAAACCATCACAGAGAGCTATCCTTTTCTCTCAAGCAGTGCTTCCTCTTTCAGTTAGCTCTGCAAGAACCGGTAGAAGTGCCTCACCACTGTATAGTGCATGCAGCCCTGCAGAGAACTGGTAGAAGTGCCTCACCACTGTATAGTACAAGCTACCATGTTCTGTCTCATTGTGTGGACTCTGAAGACACAGTAGCATTCTCTACCCTAACTCTGCTCTCTTTATTCACTTTTGAAAGGTAGCATACAAAGTCATGGTTTCCATGATGCTGTTTGGTAAATGTAAGTCTTTGCATTTATTCTTCCTCTCCCCTTCCCACTGTCTTACCTCATTTCCTCTGGCTCCTCCACACTGGTCCCCTTCATTCCTGTAGGTGGTCCTCTCACACTTTCATGTCATGTGTGTTCTTTTATTCTCTCTTTCCATCACTTCCTTATTAAGTATAATATCATAAATTCATTATATTTACTAATATGTTAACTATATTATATTTAATAAGAGGTTATTGTATAATATATATTATATATTTTATACATAATATGAAATAAAGTATTTAATTATATTTAGTGAGCAGTTAATTATACTTAATAAGAAGTTATTGTATAAAATAAGCCAGCAGCCGTACGTTTGGAAAGGAAGCTGACACATAGTTCCCTTCAGAAGATGCAGTTTAGTAAGAGAAAGGGCCTTGAGAATGTGACTGGGCCTCAACATGGGAAGGAGAGCACTACACAGAAACAATTCAATGTGTGCAGATCTAATCAAGATGAGGGTCCCTAGTGGGAAGAACAGGCTTGCCTTGCAAATGGAGAGATGAGAAGCATCATCAAGAGTGAGAACTGGACTGGAGAGAGAGGGAGACAGTTAGTTAGCCATAGTGAGTGTAGATGGGAGGGCAGAGAGGGAGACAGCCATAGTGAGTGTAGATGGGAGGACAGAGAGGGAGACAGTTAGCCATAGTGAGTGGAGATGGGAGGGCAATGCTTTTCAGAATGAGTCAGTCGGTCTCCAGGACAAATCCCCTGAACAGAATCCATGAACAAAGGAAAGATCAGCCTTTTATAAAATTTTAGGGAGTGGCAGAAAGTTTCACATTATACTGATTTAGTTCAGCATAGTGTATGTGACAAAGAGCACAGAAGAGCTGGGTCCCATAAACAAGAGTTTTAAGCCAGAGCACCAACTGCTGCTTCTCCATGTCCCAGAGAGAGCAGAAGGCAGCCATGGCTAGATTCAGGCCGTGGGATCAGGCCCAAAGGAACAGGCCTATGTTTTGTCACTCCCCTGTGACTTTAATTTTTTTTCAAAGCCTACTTTTAATGATGGTTCCTAAATGCTTTAGCCTCCCTTTTAGCTCACCACCCAACAGAGATAGTGGGAAAGAGAGATTATTATGATACAGGGGAAGTGGACTTGTTTAGATGTGATTCTTGGAGCAAACCCCATTTGCATTGTCAGGAAATCAGTAGTTCAGTTCACACGTTAGCAGAGAGACAGCTCGATCCATTCACAAACACTTCTCGGATACACCAGCAGTCCAGTCCAGTAGTGTCGGGATAGCAGCAGCGATGGCACGACCTAGCAGGAACCACCAGGCCTCAACCAAATTGGCATGAGTCAGCAGGAGGAATTAGGACCATCTGGAATGCTAGGAGAAGTTCTCAGCTGTGTCTTTTTCAACTGAGCAAAGATCAACGAAGATGTGAGAGACCAAGAAGCATTGTATAACTAGCTCTATAAGCAAGCCCTTCTCCTAGTCTGTTGAGTCCTATTTGTACTCCCACCAAATGTCATGTGTCTTCCACAGGTCTGACCTCACCGTGTCTTACCTCAGCACATGAGTCTGTCTTAGCAAACTCCACGTGAGTCTGTATCAGCTGCCATTTCTCTGCCAGTCGGCTGAGTGAGAGGAAGACCCAGCATACCACCAGAAGTTCTGTGGTACATTTCTCAATGGAGTCCTGACAAATGCAGCTCGACTACGCAATGTAAGGTAGACCAATACCTGAGTGCTGTTAGTGAGGAATCCTCCATCGCCTGTCCTGTCACATGCCTGTTTTAGCAGAACATCCTTTCATTTGTGTGTGCTTCAGTGAGGTGTTCCTTCATGAGTCTGCCTCAGAGAAACATCTTTTTATCTGTGTCCACTTCAGGGAAACACTCCTTCACGTGTTTGCCCCAGCAAAACACCATCCAACAAAACCGACTTTCCAAAGAACCTTTAAGGTTCCACTTCACTCCCTACTCACAGTCCCCTTTCTACTTTTTTGACCTCCTGGCTCTCAACACAAATTTAAGTCTAAACTTTGTGTTCTGTCCAAATCTTAATATATGGCATATAATATATCATATGTCACATATAATATTTAATTATCATATACTATACATATAATATATTATTTATATCTGCAAATATATTTATAAATATATTTTATATTTGCAAGCTATATGACTTCAACTCGGGTAGATTAGTTGCAAGCAAAATCTGATTTTCTTTAAAGTTAAACAACTGGAATTTAATGGAGGAGTATGAGATGCGTGCAACAGCTGAGGGAAGAGGAGGAAGAACAGGTAGAAAGGAGTCAATTGGACGATACATGGGTCTCAACACACAGGTTTAATTTCAGGTGGCCTGACCGTTTCTTTAGTGGGGCCTTTAACCAGATTTCCATTACTAGAGGCACACCTGCACACACCTGCACACACCTGCACACACCTGCACACACCTGCACACACCTGCACACACCTGCACACACCTGCACACACCTGCACTGTGCTCCCTCCCCCACCCAGACACATACAGACATACCCTCTAAAAACTGAGTGTATTGAACTTTACAGTACAATCTATCATTTTTAATATGCTTAATTGGATTTGTAATTGGAAACAAGGTCCAGTTAGAACCTTACATAAAATCAGTTTTAAGTGATATTTTTATAAGTACAATGATGAGAGTTAACCGCTTAATGGGGGAAACAGATGGAAATGGAAATGTACTGGGAGGATGAAGAACTTCTGAAAGGACAGGTAAGGATTTTATTTCTTTCTTGATTTTTTTTTTTTAAAAACATGATTTGGTTAAAGCAAAAATTATAACACATTGTACCATATTCTAGAGCAGTGGTTCTTCACCTGTGGGTCATGGCCCCCACAGTGGTCGCATATGAAATATCCTGCATATCAGATATTTACATTAGAATTCATACAATACAAAATTACAATACGAAACTATAAAACAAACTACAAGGCAAAGATACAAAATGAAGTATCGACGAAAATAATTTTATGGTTGGGGTCACCACAACACAAGGAACTGTATTGACGGGCTGCGGCATTGAGAAGGCTGAAGACCAACTTAGAGTGGATTGTACCTGTGAAGGAGGTGTGTGTGTAACAGCAGGAAGTAAGCGAAGCATGTTCTTGAAAAGTTTTAAAGATTTGGATGGGGGAGTGGGGCTGGAAGAACCAAGGAAACACTACCGTCCAGACACCACAGGACTGTGGCACGTATGAACCCAGAGACTGTGGCAGCATGCACAGGGCTAAGCTAGCTGACATCGTAGTGCTGAGAGAGCAAGTGAACACAGCCCCCACCCCTAACCCCAAAGCTATTCCTGTCAGCCACTCACAAAGGAAAAATTAGTTTTCTCCAAGGGAGCCTAACTGGGTGTCAAGCCACACTTAAGGGAGGCTGCAGGCTCAGCAGTAGATGCCAAGACAGAGCCAGACCCATAATGTTTTTGGAGATGTTTTGTCTCATATTGCTCTCTTTAACTTTTACTTCTCTATTATGATCTTCAACTTTGTGTTTTATGAGCTTTGTGTATGTGCACACATAAGCCTGCATATGTCTGCACATGCACGTGTGTGTGTCTGCATGTGTATGTGTTTCTTACACTTCTTCTTTTTGTAATTCTATGTTTATTTGTTTGCCTTGTTTTATTTTGGCTCTTTTGTTTATTGGCCTGTTTGATTTTTAGGGAAAGAATGAAAGAAAGTGTGCAGTTGGCGGATGGGGCAGTGGGGAGAATCGGGAAGAGACCAGGGAGGGGAAAGCATGGAAATGTATTATATAAAAAAAATTATTTTCAATAAAAAACTTTTGGCTGAAGACAATGATTTGATTTTAATTCCAGAAACCACATAAAAAACCATATGTGATAGAGACCTGTAATCCTAGTAGTAGGTCGCTAGGATCAAACTCAGGTCATCAGGCTTGTTGGCAAATGCCTTTGCCCACTGAACTATCTTGCTGATCCTTCAAATTCTTTTGTAAAGATTTGCCACCAAATTACCTTTATTTATTTAGATCAGTATGTGCTCAAGGGTCTTTATTTTTATACTTTTGTGTGTTGTACTGGCTAGTTTTGTGTGTCAACATGACACAGGCTGCAGTTATCACAGAGAAGGGAGCTTTAGTTGGGGAAGTGCTTCCATGAGATCCAGCTATGGGGCACATATGAACCCAGTGATAAAGGGAGGAGGGCCCCTTGTGAGTGGTGCCATCTCTGGGCTGGAAGTCTTGAGTTCTATAAGAGAGCAGGCTGAGCAAGCCAGGAGAAGCAAGCCAGCAAGGAACATCTCTCCATGGCCTCTGCATCAGCTCCTGCTTCCTGACCTGCTTGAGTTCCAGCCCTGACTTCCTCTGGTGATGAACAGCCATGTGGAAGTAAGCTGAATAAACCCTTTCCTCCCCAACTTGCTTCATGGTCATGATGTTTGTGCAGGAATAGAAACCCTGACTAAGACATGTGTATTTAGACATCAAGATTCTTGATCTTTTTGTTTAGACTGTAAAATTTTATTCATTTTGGTCATGAGATAGGGTCTTGGTCATTTCTGTCTCCCCTTCCCTCCCCCTCCCCCTTCCTTCCCTCCCTCCCTCCCTCCTTTGTATCTTTCCCTCTTTTCTTCCTCCCTCCCTTCCTAAACTTATACACTGCACTCAACTCAACTTGTATTTTTCCTGACCAGACCCATGATCAAATATTCAAATAGCTTGTATACACAAAAGCAATGGCATTTGCTTATAAAGATCCTGTTACTACTAGGCATGTTTTTAGATCCTTTCAGTGAGCAGTACAAGAGCACTAAAGGTAGATATATTAAACCCATTATGTCTACTTCTCATGGGTTGGGCACTCACAAGTACCTAGATTCAGTGTCTTGCTAGAGGTACTTCTAAAACGCAGAGCTCATGAAACTCATGAATAGAAAGCAAAGAGCAAAACATCTTTTTTTTTCCTAAGTTCTGGGCCACCTTAGGCTATGGAAATAACACACACACACACACACACACACACACACACACACACACACACACCACATACACATTCTAAGGTGTATTAATTTTGTTCCTTTTTAATTTATCAGCTTAATAATGTCTCTGTACATTCTGAGAAAATCCCTCCTAGATTTTGTTATTGCCATGGGTTTTAGCACAACAGAGGCCAATTGTGGTACTTCTGTCTTCCAGTCTATTAAGACTTTTTTTTTTTTTTAAGAGTTAAAGCTCCCTCTTTTTTTTTTTTTATTGGATATTTTCTTTATTTACATTTCAAATGTTATCCCCTTTCCCGGTTCCCCCCACCCCACTCTCAGAAACTCCCTATCATCATCCTAGGTGGGGATAGGGCGAAAACATCTTGAAGTGAAGTCTGGAGGAATTTAGTGGGAAACTTCTCCCAGGAGATGGCCCTAGAATGCAGAGCTGATTGTTCCAGGCATACACCACAACTACCCAGTAATACACACGGTGCTGTCTACCAGGGAAGTTTGCCTGAGCCTAGACATCCAGAGTTCTGATTTGCTGAACACAGTCATGTACACTAAGTGGTTTTTAAAGTTCAACGTCTGGAAGGAAAGCATTTAGCATAAATCACGCTGATTACGCAAATTATCCTCTCAACAAAACAGTGCAGGGCTTCAGAGCTGCCAGTAGGCAGTATGCTCTTTAGAATATTGAGGGGACTTCGTCTTCAGGGCCAACCAAGGCCAGTCACGGAAATGGGTCTTCTGGAATAGGAAAGTTTGAGCAATGGTCCAGTTGAGCCAGTTCTTCATTGCACACACATCTAGACGTAATTATTTCATTTACTTAGCCATGATTAAGCATAGCTCATACTCATATTTCTGGCTAGTACAAGATTTATTCTATGCTCCCATTGTTTCTTTCTCTGACAGCGAGACACAGTGTCCCTGTCAGGTACAATGTATCCACTTGTTTAATTCTAATATATATGTAAAGTAGTTTTTAATTGCCAGCGTCTACCCTTGTGAGAAACATAACTTTTTCAATCGCAGCTGATTTTGTCGTGTTGGCCTTGTATATTCCACACTGTTCAGCTCCTGTCTTCTGAGGCTGCCTAGTGAAGTTACGTGTTTATAATCCTGTTAAGTTCTTTCCTTATAGTCTGCATTAGCTCTTAGAACTCTCTAAAATGCTGATTGAATTTTAAACACTGGCTAAGAGGAATGTTTCCTATGTGATACAGAGTTTTGTGGCTTTTGCAGGAATGTGTAAGCTGCCCAGTTTAGTGACAGGGCCCTACGGCTTGCTTTCCTGCCATACTGTAATCAGACACCTTCCCACCTCCAGTCCTCTAGCAGCTGTCGGCACGTTCCCCACGCTTGTAGCCTTGTGTTTCCAGAATGCCAGATAAACGGAGTCATAAACCCTAATTGTTTCCTCAGCCTGTCTGGCTCTTTTGTCTGGCAAAATGCCTTTAAAATTAATCTATCTAGCCACGCAAATCAATTCTGTGTTCTCTTTTATTGAGGAGCAAGTCGTTGATCCATTGGCTGCAGGATGTTGTTCAGTTTCTGGAGATGATTCATGAAGCTATAGACAACTGTGTATGAAAGTTGGTACAAACTCTAGTTTTCATTTCCCTTGAACTAGACCTGGGCTTGTTGGGGCTGGCATTCAGAAGGGGCTCTCCCGGGGGTTTCAGTGGCTGTGCACGTGCACATGGGTTCTATATCCTTGTCAGCATTTGTAATAACTGAATATCTCTATTTCAGCTATTCTGTTGATAGGGTTTTTTGTTTGTTTGTTTGTTTGCTTGTTTTTTGAGCAGGGTTTCTCTGTATAACCCTGGCTGTCCTGGAACTCACTCTGTAGACCAGGCTGGCCTGGAACTCAGAAATCCTCGTGCCTCCACCTCCCGAGTGCTGAGATTAAAGGTGTGTGCCACCACCTCCCGGCCTTGTTTTGTTTTGACACAAACTAGAATCATCTGAGAAGAGGAAATCTCAATTTAGAAAATGCTCCCCTCAGATTAGCATGTTGGCAAGCCATGTGGGATGGATGTTTTTTCTCTCTCTCTCTCTCTCTTTCTCTCTTTCTTTCTTTCTTTTTTAATTTCTTTATTTTACTTATTTAT
Organism: Montemys delectorum; assembly: GCA_019843815.1. Lineage (NCBI taxonomy): Eukaryota > Metazoa > Chordata > Mammalia > Rodentia > Muridae > Montemys > Montemys delectorum. The sequence continues at coordinate 12,756 of JADRCD010181210.1, forward strand.
TTTATGTATATGAGTACACTGTAGCTATACTGATGGTTGTGAGCCATCATGTAGTTGCTGGGAATTTGAATTCTGGACCTCTGCTCGCTCGGTCGGCTCCCCTTGCTCCGGCTTAAAGATTTAAGTGCACTGTAGCTGTCTTCAAACGGACCAGAAGAGGGCGTCAGATCCCATTACAGATGGTTGTGAGCCACCATGTTGTTGCTGGGATATGAACTCAGGACCTTTGGAAGAACAGTCAGTGCTCTTAACTGCTGAGTCGTCTCACCACCCCATGGGTCGTTTTCTTAATGATTGATGTAAAAGGGTCCAACACAGTGTGGGCAGGGCCATCTCAGGGCAGGTGGTTCTGGGTGTGTAAGACAGCAAGGTGAGCAAGCCAGTGAGCAGTGTGCCTCCATGGCCTATGTTTCAGTTCCTCCAGGTTCCTGCCTTGAATTTCTGGCCTGACTTCCTACATGATGAACTCTAACTGTAAGCTGAGGTAAACCCTTTCTTCTCCAACCCTCTTTGAGGTATGGCATTTTTAGCACAGAGACACAACTAATACACTGCATTTCTGATATATTGTTTGTATTCCTCTAATAATGACAGCGCTGTTTCTTTCCCTATACCTAGTGGATTGAAGCGTTTGCTCACATCTGCATTTATTTCCTTATTTAGCTGTTTTCTTATAGTTCACATGAGCTCTGGGTCAGATTTGTGCTATAAAAGCTCTCTCCTAGACCACGGCTTATCCCTGTAGCCCTCTCTGTGATTTGAACACACCCTTTTCCCCCATCCCCTTTTTAATGGTGCTACAGTTAATTGATGTTGGACCCGTATGCATGCTAGGTGAGAACTGTACCGCTCAGCTATACCCTAACTCAAACGATCTGTGATAAAGTTTAATTTATTAGTTTGCTCGGCATGTGTATTGGTGTTTGTGTGCACGTGTGTGTGGGTATGGATATGGGTGGGCACATGAGTAGATGTCGGAAGTAAACCTAAGAGTCTTTGAGTCAAGAGCATAAGGATTTCTTCATATGTGTGTGCCTACATATACCTGTTGGTTTACGCATATACTTTTTTGAGTACCCTTGAAGAGTGAATCTAGGATGTGCGCACGCTGAATAAACACTGTGCCACTCATCTTCACCCTTATTCCCTTTTTATTTTGAGACAAAGTCCCAAAATATAACGAGATAAGTTGCGGGCATTGAACTTATTCCATAGCCCAAGTAGTTCGTGAACTTGTTTTTCAGTCATTCCTCTTACCCCACCCTCACCCCGATACAGGGTTTCTCTGTGTGTCTCTGACTGTCCCGGAACTCATTCTGTAGAACAGGCTGGCCTCGAACTCAGAGATCTGCCTCCCTCTGCCTCCCGAGTGCTGACCTTAAAGGTGCACGCCACCAGCCTTATTTATGTCGTTTGTTTATGTGTATGTGCGCGTGAGTAAAGATGCTCTTGGAGGCCAGAAGAGGGCTCCAGCACTGGAGTATACAGGCGTGTGTGAGCTCAGCAGTGTAGCTACTGGGACCTCCGGAGCACTACGAACTCTTAAAGACCAAACTCCCTGCCTTTCCCAGGCATCGGCGTAGCTGGGATTACTGTGTCTGCCTACGTCTTCTCGAGTGCTTTCCCCAAAGGTCTTTAACTACTGTGTTTTTTATTTTGTTCTGTAATGAATCTTTATCTCTGCTCCCTTCCCCTCCCTCCCTCCCTCCCTCCCTCTGTTTCTCTTGCCCTTCTTCTGTTTCTTTTTGTTTATTATGCAAGGTGTGGATATGAACTCAGTTTAGAAAGATGGATGTCCTGTTAGTCGTCATCTACTAAAAAGACTCCACTTTCTCCACCGTGCCGCTTTTCTCCTCCCAACATCAGTTATCTTCATGTATGAGATCTGCTTCTGCTCGCCTGATGTGCTCCCAGATCTTACAGCCCCGCTCTCTCTCTCTCTCTCTCTCTCTCTCACCCCTCTCTCTCTCACCCCTCTCTCCTCTCTCTCTCTGTCTCCCCTCCCCTCCTCTCTCTCTCTCCCCTCCCCTCTCTCTCCCCCCTCTCCCCCCTCTCCCTCCTCTCCCTCCTCTCGTTTCTCTCCTCTCCCCCCTTTCTCCCCCTCTCTCCCTCTCCCCTCCTTCCCTCCCACCCCTTCCAATATTGATTTGGTTTAATTACTGTAGTTCTAAAATAATTCATGAGAACAGCTAGTATTAGCTTTTCACACTTGCTTTTTTTTTTTAAATCAAACTTGTTTTGGTTATGGTAATTTACTTTTAAGAATCAGTTTAAAGAGAATTGATATCATAATAATATTGAGCCTGCTCATCCATGAACAAAAGACATTTCTCATTTTATTTAGGTCTTAATTTTATGGCAGAAATATTCTGTAAATCTCGGTGTATAGGATACTTAATTAGAATACAGTTAGAAGTTATATTGGTTCATGAAAATGGCAGTTGTAGGTCCTTCCTTGGGGTCTATGACATGTTTAGTCATCAGTAGTTGTCTAGGATTACAGTACCAGACATAAATGTCCTTAACTTTGCTCTTCTTAATCAGACTTATTTTTGGTTATATTAAGTTAGTTTTTACAGAATCAGTTTAAGGAGAATTGATATCTTAAATAATATTGAGTCTGCTTAACCATGAACAAAAGATATTTCTCATTTTACTTAGGTCTTAATTTTATGGCAGAATTTCCTCCTACAGAGTGGGCCTTAGATCCAATTAGACAGCTATTTGTTACCCCAAAATGATAGTGGCACTCTAGTATCGTGGGGGATGTCTTGCTGGTCTGCTCTTGGTTGTGGTTAATGGGTTTTATAGCTGTGTAGGATTGGCAATCACTCTTTTCCTTTGTCAGTTTCCATAGCACATTCAGATGCTATGAGAGCTTGTCCCCAGGGAGGAAGCTTCCAGGCCAGTTCCAGCTCAATTGCTCCACATGTAAATGAAAGTCTTTCCCACTGAAATCAGTCCTCAAGACCTGAGCGAGACAACTGCTCTATTGCATGTACAGACATCAGATGTGGTAATAAGAATTATGAAAAAAAAATGATAGCACCAAAGAAATGCAATGGTTTTTATCAGTAACCAACATGGAAAACATGGGAAGTGACAAATTGCTTGACAGTTAATCAAAGATAACTGTGTTAAAGATAGCGTAGCAGTCACCAAAGAAGCAAAAGTAGACAATAAAAATCACAAAAACAATATGCATGATTTCCAGCCAAGGGATAGAAATATTTTAAGGATTTTGTTATTTTTTTTTTTAGTGTGTGTATGTATGTGTATGTGTGTGTACAGGTGACCGTGGAGGCTGGGAAGGTCATCAGATCCCTGGGAACTGGTGTTTCAGTGGGTATTTACCAACATGGGTGCTAGTAACCCAACTCCAGTTCTCTGCAGGGGCAGCAAACGTTCATAATTGCTGACTCACCAATTTATCCTCAGAAACAATGTTTTAAAATAACCGAGCAGAAACCCTGAAGCTATAGACTATCACATGATGAAAAACATATAATGGGCAATGTCAACAGGACACCTGATTAAAAGAATGTATGAAATAAATTCAAGCAAGTTATTGAAAAGAGAGGGAGGAAGAGATAAATGACAAAAAGGATGTTTGAAAATGTCATGGGGAAACAGAGTCTCTAAGCTTGTAAACACACTGTGTGCAAGGTGGGACACGGCAGCTCTGGTGCATGTGAGGGAACAGTATCGTAGTCTCTGTGCAGCTGTGTCCTTTGAGACCGATGAGGACTGCACAGGTCCTTGGTTGTGAAGGTTGTGAAGGTAGCAGGGACCCAGCAGGCCTTTAACAGTGAAGGCCATTGGAATTCTGATTTTGTTTCTCCCGTAGGGGAATTCATGATTGGGGTGTCTCTTAGTGCTCGGTCCAGCCTATGGGCAGTGACTGTGCCAGCATCTGATGAGTAATGGCATGTATGTGCTGTAGAGGGAAGTGGTAGTACAAGTGTCTGGAAGGCATGCTCCCTTACTGCTGAACTGGTCACGCTGTGCGAGGAGCATGTGCTCAAAGGGATACGGTTGGACCAGCGTCCAAAGCATAGGTGCACACAGCCTACAGCTTTGGAGGCTAGAATGGGTTCATGCCTCAAGTGCAGGAACACTCAGCAGAGCCATCGAACCAGTCTAGAGCGCATATATAGGCAGAGACAGTGGCTCTAGGTACCAGGTGCAGACTGCCTTGCTGTGGCCACGGCTATGACGTCTGAGGATGTAGGCACCATGGCCTGTAGATTGGGCATGTTCAGAGCGGTAACAGTCGTATGGTCCAGGGTAATGCTCGCCCAGAACAGCAGCAGCTCTAGTGCCTGCAGCATGGGTCTATGTACAAGAGCCACGGTTCCAGGGCCCAGGCTCCACATGGAGCTGGTGAAGTGACAGTTTCAGTGGCACACGAGCGGCTTCTTTGGATAGCGTCAGCTTCCTTGTGGATGGAGCTCATGATGACCGTGGCTTTTGGTTATCTCAGGTGATGAGAACTGCCAGCGTCATGCTATAGAGCAGGCCACTGGGGGATGTGGTGACGTGGGCAGATGCTGAGCCTTCCTTCTCTTTGCTCTTCACCGGATATCACTCTCCACGATGACAGTCCCATCGGCCTGTTCCAGGCACGGCCTCCCCTTTTGCGCCACTCGTTTGCGGAGGTTCTTAATCGGACCCTTGAGCCCTTCAGTGATTATTTTCATTCATGGATAACTATTTAATTGTTTGTTTTTTTTTTGAAAGGAGTAAATCTGGTGTCTCTCACTGTGCCATATTCATGTCTTAAAATCATAGTTTGTATGTTTAATGGAAAACTGGGAGGGTTAACCCCATATGTCAAGAGGCGGCTATAAATTAGATATATTTTGTAGTTGCTGTATGGCCACTAAAACTTAAAGAAGTATAAATAAGAGACAGTAAGAGTGAAATTTAAAATTAGACAGTTTTTAAAATATATTAAAAAGAGGCAAGATGATAGAGGCCCTGGCTGTGATCATACCTAATAGCTAGGAACGGTTTCAGACACAGAAACCATGGCTCTGAGCAGAACCAGCAGCAGGGAACAAACGGAAACCATGGAGTCCTATACCAGTGTTCTTGCTTCAGTTTCTCTGCCTCTGCTGCATCATCAAGGGGTGGGAGTAGGTGGAGAAGAGATGGGGTGTGGCCTTATATGAGAACCCTCTTGGTTGTGGGTTCCCCAGAGAGCCACGATGCTCACTATTGTCTCCTTCATCTGCTTACACTCTGCCAGTCAGAGCCCAGGTCTATATATGTACCCTTGGGGACAGCCTTTTGGGCCACTCCATCCCCCTCTTAGCCAGAGCCTAGCTTTGGGGTAGAGGTAGCTCCCAGGTACTTCTGTTCCCTGGAGGACCCACTGGCAGCAGGCAGTCCTGCTCCCCGGAGGACACACTGGCAGCAGGCAGTCCTGCTCCCCGGAGGACTCACTGGCAGCAGGCAGTCCTGCTCCCCGGAGTACTACTTCACCAACTGTACCTCTAAACAAGGACTCCTGCTCTTCTATGGCACACCTATTCCCTGGTGCCTGGGGTGGGGGGAGTGACTTTCTCCCAGTTGTCAGTGCCTCTAAGAGCAGAGGATTGCTCCTTCCATCTTAGTGCCCTGTAGGATTGCTATCTCACACACACCCGGAGCACAGACTTGTCACTACCGACCAACAAAGCAGCTAGCAACTCACAGCCAGAGAGTTGTTGCACTTTTATGCAAAATATATAAACATATGTACATAGACATACACACACACACACACACACACACACACACACATATTCATTTTATTAGTTCTTGTATTGGCTAGTTTTATGTTGGTGATCCAGCTGTAAAGCATTTTCTTAATTGGTCATCAATGGGGGACGGCCAGGCCCATGTCGGCAGTGCCTCCCATGGCTTTGTATTCCTAGGTGCTATAAGAAAGCAGGCTGAGCCGGGCGGTGGTGGCACACGTCTTTAATCCCAGCACTTGGGAGGCAGAGGCAGGTGGATTTCTGAGTCCGAGGCCAGCCTGGTCTACTGAGTGAGTTCCAGGACAGCCAGAGCTGTACAGAGAAACCCTGTCTCAAAAAAAAAAAAAAATATGGAAGTGTGAGTGGACAAGTTGCAGCAGTAGTAACCATAATATTGACGGTTCTGTTCCTCTATATTCTGACTCATATACAGGATTGGACAGGCAGGAAGTAAATCAGAGGCCACTGAGGAATACTTCTTACTGGTTCTCTCCCATTGCTTGTTAAGCCTACTTTCTTGTACATACCAGGACCACCTGCCCAAGGATGGCCCTGCCCCTTTGGTGTGGATCCTTCCATACCAATCATTAATCTATAAAATGCCCCCACTGGCCAATCTGATGGAGACATTTCCTCGGTTGAGGGTTCTCATACTGTGTACCTCTACTTTGTATCAAGATGAAATAAAAAAAAATGAACCAATACACTGACATGAGAAATGCAAACAATTCATCATGAACTTTAATATGAGGAAGACAGTCAGGGAGTGCTTCTGAGCGACTTCATGGCACACAGAATGGATGCTTCTTGTGATAACCCATGTTTCTTATTTGTATCAGTGTATATTTGTGTACAAAGCTGTGAGGTTCACAATCATATTTCGCTGAGGTATGTCAGGTAATTCAGGTAAGGCCCCTTCAGCTCCTTCAGTCTTTCCCCTAACTCCTCCATTGGGCTCCCTGTGCTCAGTCCGATGGTTGGCTGTGAGCATCCGTATCTGTATTGGTCAGGATATGGCAGAGCCTCTCCGGAGACAGCTGTATCAGGTTCCTGTCAGCAAGCACTTCTTGGCATCAGCAATAGTGTCTGGGTTTGGTGTCTGCATGTGGGATGGATCCCCCGCAGGTGGGGCAGTTTTTAGATGGCTGTTCCTTCAGTCTCTGCTCCACTCTTTGTCCCTGTATTTCCTTTAGACAGGAGCAATTCTGGGTTAAAATTTTGGAGATGGGTGGGTGGCCTCATCCCTCAATCAGGGGACCATGTCTAACCTCTGGATGTGGTTCCCTGTGACTTTTATTTCACACCCTGACAGTTCTGCTCCCTTCCTAACAGCCCCTATGTTATTTGTCTGTGTCTGTGTGTAGTCTTGGTTTGACAGATGAGAGAAAGGTTCTTCTGGTTTGGCTTGTCTTTCTTAATATAACCATCTCCAGTTCTACCCATTTTCCCAAACATGGCAGAATGTTATTTTTCTTTGTAAATGAACAAAATTCCTACATTTTTATTACAAATTCACCTGCTGATGGATGTCTGTGCTGGCCATTGTGAATAGTACTGAAATAGATGTAAATGGACAAGTATCTCTGGAGGATGCCAATCGAGGTTCCTTTGCGTATATTCCCAGTAGTGGTACAGCTAACTCATATTCAGTTCTGTCTTAGCTTTCTAAAGGAGTGGGTGTTGGGGCAACCATCTCTTTGCTTTGTTTATTTTGAGACAGGGTCTCATTACGTAGCCTTAGATGACTGGAGCTCACCATGCAGACCAGAGATCCCTCTGCCTCTGCCTCTGCCTCCCAAGTTCGGGGACTGCAGGTGTGCATCAGCATGCCCAGCACCCATTATTTCCTTTCTGAAGAACCTCCATACTCATTTCAGAGGCGGTACACTAGTTATGTTCCCTCCAACTTGTGTAGTGTGCAAATGTTCTTCTCCCACATCTGCATTAAACAACAATAGCCATTCCGATAAATTAAGATGGAAGCAGTATAGTTCTGATATGCATTTCCCTGATACATAAGGATAATGGTGGGTTTCCAACGCATCAGTTGGCCATGTTATACTCCGTCTTTCGAGAAATATCATGTCATGTGCCCTGTTCGTGGGTTACGATTACGTCTTTTGGATTATGTATTCTGAATATTAACCCTCCATCAGTTGTGTGGGTGGCAATGGTTTTCTCTCATGCTGTAGGCTCTTTCACATCATTTCCTTTGCTCTACGGGGGAAATTTTAATTCTACGCAATTCCATTTATTACGATTGGAATGGTTTCCTGAACCATTAGAGTGCCGTTCAGAAAGTTTCCGCTTGTGCTGTAACCTGAAGTGGTTCTCTGTGTTTTCCTTCAGAAGTTTTAGCATCTCAGGTCTTGTGATTAAGGCATTTGATCTTCTGTGAATTCATTTTTGTTCTGAATATGGATGCAGCTGTTAAATTCTGCGTGGGTGCCCCACCCGTGAAGACACAGGGACGGAGATCGATGCATTTAGCGTGAGGCTTTTATTGATCCGGTATACTGGGGTCGTCTAGCAAAGGTAACCCCGAGGAAACAGAGCTCTTACTTTCTAAACCTTTTCAGACCAGGGTTTTACAGCTTACAACATGAGCTGGTTACCTTTCCCATTTTTATTGGCCTTTCTCCTCCAGGAGGAGATACCAGTTGCATGTAGGAGGGGTGGGGGGAGATCCACCCCCTCCTTGGGACCTTTCCTGGAACTGGGCATCCCTTGGGGATGGGTGTTTGCTTAGTCCTTGCATTCTTAGCCCCTCAGTATTTTTATGAGGTGTTCCTTTAGGCTTAATGGCCTTGGTATTTTTATGAGGTACTTTTCTGGATCCTTGGTTTGCTCAATTCTTACACAGTTTCATTCTTCCACATGTGGAAATTGAGTTTATCCAGTAGCGTATGTTGAAAAGGCTGTCTTCAGTGTATGCCTTTTATCTTTGTCAAAAATGAAGTGGTTATGGTTTAATGGGTTTATTTTCATGTCTGTTATTCTAGTTCATTGGTCTAGATATGTCTGCCATGGTGACTTTGTCTTGTATCTTTCTAGTGTGGCTTGAAACAACATATTGAGAGATCCAGTTGCTCATCTTACTCAGGAATTCCAGTATGAGCCCCAAAGACTAAGAAACAGGAAAGCTAATGAGTGAATTCTAGTCTTGGGCTGAAACCCAAAGGAAAAGAAAATCAACATCCAGATCAGAGACAAGCAGAGAGCAAAGTAATATAGCTCTTCTGTTTATGGCTGACTGGCCCATAAAGCATTTGGTTAGAAATCATCCTGGGTGATTATGTGGAGCTATGTCAGGTTGAGATGAACATATCAATCAATAACAACACTGAATAGTGAAGATTGTCCTCTGCATCATAGCCTGCCTCATCAACCCCACAGTGACACACATTGATCTTCAGACCCATGTAATGTCCTGTAGTGTCCTCCTACCTGTGAATCAGTAGGCAAAGAAGGCTATTAATGTAGATGCAGTGATTATCCCTGAAGACCAAGAGGAGACTGGAGTGCTACTCTATCCTAGCTGCAAATGTTTTGTCTTAAATTTCCTGGACCATGACTTACACATAAAGAGTCCACCTATAAATATTTGGAAAGTATTTAAAAAATGTTTTGAGTAGGCAAAGGGTAAAGTTGGAAAAACCTTTAGGCACTAAAAACAGATGAATGGATTTTTGTATTTGATGAAACATTTTTTAGGTATGTCTATGTCTGTGTCTCTGGGTGAGATTAATACTTGAAATATTAAGATTATCTGTCTTCCCTGATATGGGTGGGTCTCACCTCATTGAAGGCCTGACTAGAGCAAAAATGTTTCTGACCGTCTCTGAGCTAAGCCATCTGTCTTTTCTGCCTGTAGACTTAAAATTGGCTTTCCAACTTTTCAGGCCTATGGATTCAAATTATCACTATCCCTTTGGTTTTGTTTTTCTGGGTAACCATTGTATATATACTTCCCAAACAACTTTACAAGGCTAGCATAAACCTAACATGCTACCTATAAAGAGCTATAGTCTCTTATAGAGTAATAATTAGGCACAGTCTACGGCCATACCACCTTGAACGCGCCCGATCTCGTCTGATCTTGGAAGCTAAGCAGGGTTGGGCCTGGTTAGTATTTGGATAGGAGACCGCCTGGGAATACTGGGTGCTGTAGGCTTAAAAAGAAAAAAAATTAGTCACAAACATCTATAATGAAATATTAACACATCAAATCCAACATTATATAAAAGCATGTATATATAATGTGAAACACATCTCATAAAAACATAAGAAATCATTTATTTTAGGGTTAAAGGGTGGTTTAGTATTTTGAAACTATATAATTTACCATGTTACTAGAAAAAGAGGACACTATGACATTGAAAAAAACATATGTTGGAAACTTGATTTGTTGCCAGTGAAAAATTATTAGAAGCTACAAATACAAGAAGCCTACAGAACACCAAATGGATTGAATCAGAAAAGAAATTCCTCCCGTCACATAATAATCAAAACAGTGCCGGGCAGTGGTGGCTCACGCCTTTAATCTCAGCACTTGGGGGACAGAGGCAGGCGGATTTCTGAGTTCAAGGCCAGCCTGGTCTACAGAGTTCCAGGACAGCCAGGGATACACAGAGAAACCCTGTCTCAAAAAACCAAAAAAACCAAACCAAAACAAAAAAATCAAAGCACCAAATGCACTAAACAAAGAAAGATATTAAAAGCAGTAAGGGAAAAAACGCCAAGTAACATATAAAGGCAGGCCTATCAGAATTACACCAGACTTCTCGACAGAGACTATGAAAGCCAGAAGATCCTAGTCATACATACATTATAAAGACCCTAAGAGAACACAAATGCCAGCCAAGGCTACTATACTCAACAAAACTCTCAAAAACCATAGACGGAGAAACCAAGATATTTCATGACAAAAACAAATTTACACAATATCTCTCCACAAATCCAGCACTTCAAAGAATAATAAATGGAAAATTCCAACACAAGGAGGGAAATTATATCCTAGAAAAAGCAAGAAAATAATCTTTTAACAAACCAAAAAGAAGATAGCCACAAAAAACATAATCCTACCTCTAACAACAAAAATAATAGGAAGCAACAATCTTTTTCCTTAATATCTCTTAACATCAATGGACTCAATTCCCCAATAAAAAGACAATGACTAACAGACTGGATACGTAAACAGGGCCCAACATTTTACTGCTTGCAGGAAACCTACCTCAGTGACAGAGACAGACACTACCTCAGAGTAAAAGCCTGGAAAACAATTCTCCAAGCAAATGATCCCAAGAAACAATCAGGAGTAGCCATTCTAATATCAAATAAAATTGACTTTCAACTTAAAGTTATCAAAAAAAGATAAGGAAAGACACTTCATATTCATCAAAGGAAAAATCTACCAAGAAGAACTCTCTATTCTGAACATCTATGCTCCTAGTGCAATGGCACCCACATTCATGAAAGAAACTTTACTAAAGCTCAAATCACATATTGCACCACACACAATAATAGTGGGAGACTTCAACACCTCATTCTCAGCAATGGATAGATCATGGATACAGAAATTAAACAGACATAGTGAAACTAATAGAAGTCATGAACCAAATGGATTTAACAGATATCTATAGAACATTTTGGCTGGTCTTCAATAACAACACAAACAATAGAAAGCCCACATACACATGGAAACTGAACAACATTCTACTCAGTGATAACTTGGTCAAGGAAGAAATAAAGAAATTAAAGGCTTTGTAGAGTTTAATGAAATTGAAGCCATAACATACCCAAACTTATGGGATACAATGAAAGCAGTCCTAAGGGGAAAACTCATAGCTCTGAGTGCCTCCAAAGAGAAACTGGAGAGAGCATACACTAGCAGTCTGACAGCACATATTGAAAGCTCTAGAACAAAAAAGTACACCCAAGAGGAGTAGAAGGCAGGAAATAGTCAAACTCAGGGGTGAAATCAACCAAATAGAAACAAAAATAACTATACAAAGAAACAACTAAACCAGGAGCTATTTTTTTTTTTGAGAAAATCAACAAAATAGATAAATCCCAAACCAGACTAACTTAGAGGGCACAGAGACAGTATCCTAATTAATAAAATCAGAAATTAAAAGGGAGACATAACAGAAACCAAGTAAATCCAAAAAATCATCAGATTCTACTACAAAAGACTATACTCAACAAAACTGGAAAATCTGGATGAAATGGACAATTTTCTAGACAGATACCAGATACCAAAATTAAATCAGGATCAGATAAATCATCTAAATAGTTCCATATCCCCTAAAGAAATAGAAACAGGCATTAATAGTCTTCCAACCAAAAAAGCCCAGGACCAGATGGGTTTAGTGCAGAGTTTTATCAGACCTTCTAAGAAGACCTAATACCAATACTCCTCAAACTATTCCACAAAATAGAAACAGAAGGTACTCTACCCAATTCGTTCTATGAAGGTACAATTACTCTGATACCTAAACCACACAAAGACCCAACAAGAAAAGAGAACTTCGGACCAAGTTCCCTTATGAATATCGATGCAAAAATACTCAATAAAATTCTTTTTTTTTTTTTTGCAGTGGCAATTTATTTTGAGAAACGCCTTATGAAGCAATGTGATCACTGTGTGAATATGATAGCATCCATAGACAAATGTAGAGAAATACAAGCTTAAAAGGTATATTGTCCTCCATACTGCTTCTTGCTTTTGCTGGCTTAGCAGTTCAAGAAGGTATCTCGGAAGAAGAGCTGCGTCCTCCATGGCATCTTCCTGTTACTTTAGGGTATAGATAGTATGTGCTCAGATTTATCTGGAGTCTGGGGGTGCTAACTACGCCATGTCTTTGTGACCTGTTTCATTTTATAGTTTACGTATTTGCCCCCTGACAAAGAGTTATTCTATCTTGAAACTTGGCATTGACTTTGTGTTCTTTTTTTTTTTTTTTTTTTTTTTTTTTTT
>JADRCD010181211.1:0-16133 GCA_019843815.1 Montemys delectorum
ATCCCACAAGCTGATGGAAGAAGTGGTTGAGAATGTGTTGTTGTTGTTGTTGTTTTTTTTTTTCCTAGCAGTAATGCCTCTTTCCTGAGGTCCTATCAGGATTCCAGGATGGAGTGTTATAGCCTCTCTCATGACCTGAAACTGCAGCTTCGAGAATCAGGAAACTGAGTCTTATGTCATACCAGGAGGAGTATCTATCTATGGTGGTTTAAATAAAAATGGTCCCATAGGTAAAAATTAAGTGGCATTATTAGGAGGTGTGGCCTTGATGGAGGTGTGGTTTTGTTCGAGAAATTGTGCCACTAGGGGGAGTGCTTTGAGGTCTCAGATGTTCAAGCCATGCCCAGTATAGGTGTTTCTTTTCTACTGTGTAAAGGTCAAGGTGTAAAACTCTTAGCTCCTTCTCCTGCACCATGTTTGTCTGCATGCTGCTGCCATGCTTCCCTGAAACTCTGAAACTGTAAGCCAGACCCAATTAAATGTTTTCTTTCATAAGAGTTGCCTTGCTCATGATGTCTCTTCGTGGCAATAAAAACCCTGAGACAATGCCCAAGAATTTGCATTTGTAAAATGGGATGATAACACTTGTTCCCTAATCTGTTTGAAACATTAAATATGATAATCGATAATGGACAAGGTGCTGAAATGGGACCTTTTCTGTCTCACTTTTGGCTGTCACCTAGAAGTAGAATTCAAGAGAGTTCAGAACATCATAGGCTATTGCCTTTTCTCCCAATTTTGTACCAGAACTTTAAGGTAAGAATCTATCGTGATGTGTGGCTTCAGGAAGACCATGCCAAACAGTTCCATGTGAGGTATTTTGAGAGAGAGAAGGGCAAGGTGGTGATGGAAAGAGAAGGGGTGGGGAAGAGAGAGAGTGAGAGAGATCAGAGGGGTCTTTATATATGGATGGTGACATTGTCACAGGTAAAGGTGGGAGGAGATTCTGGGAATATAGTGGCTGTTGCCTTGGCAACAGTTGTGTGGATCTTGCCTATGCGATGTCATGGGTTTCAGAGGTTCTGATACCAACATACTTCCCTTATTATTATAAAGAGGAGAAAAAAAAGGACGGGGGGAGGGAAGCTGATGATCAAAAGGGAATGAACGTGTCCTGTTTCTTAAGCTGCTTCATGCTGTCTAGGGGAGTCAATTTTGGGGTGTAGCTGACTTTCACCATAGTCCACTTGGTAAACATTCAAATCAGGTTCCTCTCTGGACAGTGGCTCTTCTGTGGGCAGTGGCTGGTAATCCTGTAACAGGAACTGATTAATAGTTTGGTTAGAATTTTTTTGTATTTGTCATTGAAGGAATGTACAAACAAGGTTAATGAGGCAGGGAGCAAATAATAACAGCAGGAGGATAACTAGAAAAGACTTTACAGTTCAGATGGCTGTGTAGAGAAGAGACTAAAAGAAAGGCCATTCAGAGACTGTCCCACCTGTGGATTCACCCCGTATACAGTTACCAAACCCAGACACTATTGTGGATGCCATGAAGTGCATGCTAAAAGGAATGCATATGGCTGTCTCCTGAGAGGCCCTGCCAGAAACTTACAAATACAGAGGCAGATGTTAGCAGTCAACACTTGGACTGAGCGTGGGGTCCCTAATTGAGGAGTTAGAGAAGGGACTGAAGGAGTTGAAGGGCTCTGCAACCCCATAGGAAGAACAACAATATCAACCAACCAGATCCCCCAGAACTCCCAGGAACTAAGCCATCAACAAAGGAAGTACTTGGGACATCTGACAGTGGGCATGTGGGTAAAATCAAGTTGCCAGTCAGTTCCAGGAAGGGAACTTCTAGCTTGATGGGTAGGAAAAGGGGTGCTACGATATACCTTGAGTTGGAGTCTGACATCTGACAGATTTTGCAAGAAGCGGTAATAGATTTTAAGAAACTTAAGTCCTCAGGAATGAGTTGTAGGTGGGTCTTCACAAAAGAAGACAATGCTTGGCTGTTAGACTGAAAGAGTTGGTGAAGATAGGACAGGACAGAGTTTGGCGAGTGTCAGAGGGTGCAGGCGGGGGGATGTGGGTTTCAGTATAAGGATATCCTGAGGAGGGTGAGATGAGTCCAGGCCCCTAAGGGCCACAGCTCTAGCTGCCTCATCAGCTTGGTTGTTTCCCTTGGAGACAATTGAATTGTTCTGGTGGGATCTGCAGTGGACAATACCAATAGCTGTGAGGAGATGGAAGGCTTTTAGCATGACCATAATGTGGTCTGCATTAGTTAATGATCCTTCTTTTGTGGTAAGTAACCTGTGCTCCTTCCAGATAGTGGCCTGGGACAGGAGGACATGGAAAGCACATTTGGAATCTGTGTAGATGTTGAGGGATAGCCCCTGTGCCAGTTGAAAGTCATGGGTAAAGGCTATTAGTTCAGTCTGTTGATTAGTGGTGTGAGTAGGAAGGGCCTGTGGCTCTACCACCTCGGTGTCTGACACTATGGCATAGCCAGATTTTCTAACCTCTTCATATAGAAAGAAGTTTCCATCTGTATACCACGTATAAATGGCCTGAGGCAGTGTGCCCTCCTGTATGTGTGAAGGATGAGCTAATAGCTCCTCAAAAGTTTCAGTGCAGGAGTGAGATAGGGAGTGGTTAGTATTAGGTCATGGAAGAAGATTGGAAATCTTAAGAGGCAGGCATGATTGGAAGGTGAGTGTGGAGTTTTCTATTAGCATTACCTGAAGAGACAGAACCCTGGAGGGAGGCAGAGTCTGTAAGTCTTTGTAAGTTAGGAGCTGTGACAGGCTATGAGAAGAGAGCATAGTTACAGGTGACCCCAAGGTTATATATTTTTTTTTGACTCTCAAATAAAGAGTTCAGTGACTACTAAGGTACAGATACAAGGTACCCATCCCCAGGTGGTTAGATTTAGTTTCTTTGACAAGTATGCTACAGGTGCAAAAGAAGGTCCTAGTTGGTGATCTAAGGCACTATACACTTGGGCACAAGGCTTGGAGAAATTGAACTGGAACTGACCTAGAAGCCTCCTCCCTGGGGTTTTGAAGGTGCTATGCAAACTATCAAACGGAGGAAAGTGAGTAATAGTCCTACCTGCTGTAAAGCCTGTGAACCACAATGACCAGCCTAGCGAGAAACCCCCAAAGGTGTAATGGTGTCACTTAGGGTTGGGGGATAGTCAACAGTCACATAATTGAGGTTGAAGACCTTCTTAATAAGAGGGAATTTATGCCTGATTCTGTAAACCTAGCCAAATACCCATGACTGCTGAAGTCATGCACCCTCAAATACCTAATACTGCCTAAACTGGTTTCAAAATTGTTATTCTGGATAAGTAAAGATACTTACCCACGGATAAGTAAGGCCATCATGCCTCATCAAAAAATATTTTTTTTTTGCAGCAAACATAAAGTACTAAAAAATCCACAACTGTTTACAATGGGGTACTTAACACAACACAAATCTTAGGCTTAGGGGACATTGAGGAAGAGGAGAGTGGGGTAGATTGTAAGAACCAGAGGGTCAGATGTCAGCCCCATGGGATAGTGTCTTCCATGTATAATGAGGAAACCTAAGGGAAGCAAAGACAAGAAATGTCAATAATGTGGCTGCTAAACAAAACCTGAACTACGACAACACCAGTTGACTTTCCAACAAGGATGGGTAAAATCTCAAAGGTCCTACCTCTAGATGAAGAGCTACAGGAAGTGTTGATAAAGAGGAAGTCAGTTTTCTCCAGGAATGGGCTCACTTATAGGTTAGTTAACTCCAAGTGGTCAGTTCTAAATACATATACATAAAAGCCCGCCATAGGCTGTGTATGTGTGTGTGTGTGTGCCTAAAACAGTAATTAAAGAATTGGACATAAATTTGAAAGAGAGTACTAAAATGTAGAAAGAATTAGAAGAGGAAGAAAGGAAGAAATGATGTAAATATAGTAGTTATATATGACATTTAAAAACATTTAAAAGTGTGTGTGTGGGAGTCCACTGAATTCCCTGGGGAATGCTCATGTTAATGGTAAAAATGATGGCATAAGTTCACCTACACTCATGTAAAATCAGATAGTCTGAAGAAGGAGAGTTCACATGTGAATTAATTTTTAAGGTGTTGGTGCAGAGTCTAAGTAATTAAGATCAGTATAGTAGTTTTTTTTTTTAAAGCCAAACTAGCTATTTTCAGAATATCAGTGCAAGTCACAGCCACAAAGTGTGAAACAGAACACCAACTCTTCCATCCAGCCTCCCTCTGGAGAGTGGAGCAGAGCCCAGGTGTCTGAACTCCTGATCACTATATCTTATTCTGTCTATGGGGCTAGAAGCCCATATGCAGAATCTGTAGGTGGTAAAGGGATCCCTTGGGGGTTTTCATGTATAATCAAGGTGATAAATAGCTTGAGACATTCCTGATGGAAAACAGGAATGTGTGAGAAAAGTATCTGACCACATATGATGTTTATCTTTCCCCTAACTTATTGTGATACTCTCAGTGTTCTAGGTGATTTTTCTCAAATCTCCACTTCATTATCTCTCCTTTCTTTCCCATTGCCTCCTCTCTCTCTCTCCTCCTCCTCCCCCTTCCTTCCTCTTTCCCTTCCCACTTCTTTCTCTTCTTCTCCATGTCTTCCATTTCCCCCTTTTCTTTCAAAATTTACAGGTTTTTAACAACTGAAGTTTTGTGGAACTTTCTTAGGGATGTCCTTAGTATCTCTCAAAAACTTTCAGAAATACTCCAAGATAACCTTTGTTAAAATCTCCAGAATCTCGATCTCTCTGAAAGTCTTTCCCCAGAGAAAGACTTTCCTTTTCTCTTTGAAACAGTATCCTCTCTGAATCAGAGACCCAGTTCCTTGTCTTCCAGAGTCCACTATCAATTGGCAAATGGATGCTGGTCAAAGAAACATCCTGATTTCAGAAAATCTCCACACTCACAAGCACATGTAATTTCCAAATATTTTAAGATCAAGTTAGAACAAGAAAAAAGCCTGATATTTGGTGTCAGTGTATCTAAAGTTTGATTCTATATTGTTTTGATACTGTTTGTGTGGCCTTTGGAAAATTGCTCTTCGAAAATTTTCCTGTGATCTAGAGAAAGCATTTGTGGATTTTATGGGATTTTTTTGAGCGTTGGGTCAGTCCTCATGCCTCAGCTGTGTGGCTGGGTTCAGAAGAGGTTGCTAAATGAGAAGTAAGCACCCATGACTCATGATTCTCCATGAGCTAAGAAGTAAGGAAACAAAGAGCTTTTGTTATTCTTTGTATATCATTTGTTAGAAAGGTAGAATAACTTGGAAAGTCCCTTGAATTCTAGAAGGTGTGTTGTATAAGTTCACTGCATACCCCCTCTGTGTACATTCTTTTGGAGTGTATTTAAATACTGACTTTGAAAGTGCAATACTAAGAATTGGACACAAGGTGGCAGCATTGAACAGGCTTCAACATCAGTACCCATTGAGAAAAAGGAAACAGAGCATTAAATGATACAGATATTATCTATGAGCCTATCAGCCTGCAGAGTTCTGTATCAAATAAGATTGACTGGATAGCAGGAAGTCTGAGCTGTCCTGTGACAAGACAGCGTGTGTTTAGTATGTAGATAAGTGTCATTCAATAAACCCCTCCAGGGACAGAAATATTCTGTACATCTGTTATCTGAAGTGATAGCAATTAACTACATGTGAATACTCCAGGAATGGTTACTGTGACAAGGGAGTACACATTTCAACTAATTTAAAAGATAAATAACCATTCTAATTTTTCTAATTTTGCACAGAATTCTAAAACATTTCAGGTTTTCTAATAATAAATGATAAATGGTAAAGGTGCTAGCCAAAGCCCTCTTAGAATTTGGACTTTTAAATTCAATTTTCTTCCTATGTTTCTTACAGTGGTGAGGCAGGAGAAGTGGTGGAGGATGGCAATATAAATTCCCAAGACAATAATACAACCCAGCCAGTATAAGAGCTAAACACTACTGTTGTCTTTTCTTCTGAGCACTAACCAGGTGAAAATTGTTTCTAAAGTGGCCTAACATAACAGCAGTCCCATGATGCTTTGAAAATGAGAAAATTATGGTTCAATATGGCATAATGGCTTTTTATTTGTGGCATGGAAATTAAGTGCCCATCTAAATGAGTGAGCTACCCCTCTCTGCATAAGACTGATTAAAGCTTAAAGTAAGAATAAACCACACTCAATAGGGCTGCTGTGGGAGAAATTCTGAATGTGATGGGCAGGGATAGTGTAGTAAAGCTTTGTTAAAAAAAGGGGGAGACACAAGTACCAAGTGGATGGACAGTGTGGGGCAATGACCAGTTGATGCTCTAAGTAAGCTCAGCACAGTGACTCTATTAACCGGTATTGAGGAACTTTACTATCTAGTTTGAAACAGGTTAGGCAAATTCCTAAAAAGAGGAGGTCTGAACTTATAAGAAAACAAATAAGGCATGCTCCATGAAGAAAGTCACCACAAATTACTGGTGTGGGAAAGATAGTGTGGGTTTCCATAGGAGGCAAAGGGCTCTGCAGTCCACAGAGGAGGCAGGAAGAATACCCCAGGATCACTTTGGAAATCTTTGATGAAGTTGTAGTGTTTTATATTACCTTGGCAACCTGGAGGCAGCACTCCACCAACCTAACAATTTAGCTCTGCTTTTTGGCCAAACGTTGACAAATGTACTGAGTCATCAGAATAAATCCTTTGTTAAAGCATTATCATATAGATCACTTTTTTGAAGTGTGCTTGGATTCTGTTTGCAAGTATTTTATTGAGGATGTTTGCATCTATGTTCATAGGAGTTCTGTAATTTTTATTCTTTGTTGTATCTTTGTATAGTTTATGTATCAGGTTAATTCTGGCTTCATTAAAAGAACTAGGCAACTGGATGGCTTCATGTAGAAGAATACAAGTAGATCCAGGCTCATACCCTGCCCCAAACTTAACTCCAAATAATTCAGGTACCTAAATACCAGGCCAGATATTCTGCATTTTGCAGAGGAAAAAGTGTGGAATAGTCTTGAACTTGCTGACACAGGGACAGACTTACTGAACAGGACACTGAGAGCACAGGTACTAAGAGCAACCATTAATAAATGGGACAACATGAAACTGAAAAACAAAACAAAAAAATAACCTCTGTATGGCAAAGAACAATCAGACAGAGTGACAGATTGCAAAATGGGAAAAGATCTTTATTAATTACATATACAATAGAGGATTAATATCTGAAATATAAAGAACTAAAAAAATGGACATCAAGAAAAAAACACAATTAAAATGGGATACAAATCTAAATAGAGACTTCTCAAAAGATAAAAAAAATGTTCAGAAACATTTGGAGAAATGTATAATATGCTTAGTCATTAGATCTTACAAATCAAAACTACTTTGCGACTTCATCTTACTTCAATTAGAATGGCTAAGGTCAATGAAATAAACAAAAGAATATGGGAAACTAGGAATGCTTATTCAATTCTGGTGAGAGTGAAAACCTGTACAACCACTATGGAAATCAAGGGGTGGTTCATCAGGAGGCTGGGAATAGATCTACATCAAGGTTCAGCTGTACCACTCTAGGGCAGACATCCAAAAGACTCTACACCCTACCATAGAAACACTTACTCATCCTGTTAATTGCTTCTTTACTCTTAATAGGCCGAAATTGGAAACAGCTTAGATGTCCATCAGTGGATTAGTAGATAATGAAAATATTGCATATTTACACAATGTGATATTATTCAGCTCTTAAAACATATAACCATGAAACTCATAGGCAAATGGATAGAGATAAATCTCAGTCTGGGTGTTAACCCAAATATTGTTTGTATACTCTTTTATGTGTATATTATTTTTTAAGTTTTCAATAGGCTTACTAAAATCCATGTAAACACAGAGGTAGGATATCAAATAAAGGACCGGGGTGGGGAGGATTTCACCATAAAGGGGAAATAGAATTTATAGTTACAGAGAAATGTGTGAGAACTGGAGTAGGAGGACTAAACTGGGAGAAGGAGGGAAAGAAGGAATAAAAGAGAGAAACAATGGAGGAGCAACTAATACTAATCGCTATTTGAGGAGTCACGTGGAGACATACTATTGTAGAATTTTCTCAAAATATATACTTATATGAAAGAAATCTAAATGGAATCACCAAAATAACAGGAGAGATGATGTCTCAAATAGGCATCTTTGCCACCAAGTGAATCATCTAATGCCAGGAATGGGCTACATCTAAAAGAATTATCAGCTAAAGTGGTCATGCAAACCCCAAAACAATTCAGGCTATTGACAAGGCCATTGTTTCTTCTCCATAAACTGATGGCAATGCCCTATCGCTGAAGACAACACTTACAAATCTCACTGAAGTCAAGTCAGTGCCTAACTAGAGTCCAGCCCCTCCCTCGACACCCCACCCCTAAGGTCAACTGACCAGTGTTCATGATGCTGGAGGTTTTTTGTACACCACCAGAGAGGAAACATAACCTTCAACCCAGCTACAACTCTTAAGTCTACGACATTGACCTACTTGTTGGTAGGGTGATGCAGTATTGACACCAACTTTCGTGGTATTAGAACTGGAGACCACATACATACTAGAGAGCTAGTATGAAAGGCAAAGGCTGCTGTAAATAAACCCCATAATTTCCTGCCAGGGTTTTTTCACCAGATTTCCACTTATAGGGAGTTTGGTGGAAGGAAGGAAGGAAGCTAGTGGCAAACACAGACAAGAAAAGACAGCAAGAGCTGCTGGTGGGTAGAATAGGCCTCCCTGTATCTGCTTTGTCCTGCCTCAGGGTCTGGCATGGAATAGGTCAGATGGGACCTTGTTAATCTGTCCTTGCTTCAATTGTTCCTTACTAAAGCCAGAGAGAATTTTGCAAAAATGATGCATATATTAATGTATGTCACTCTAAAATTTTACATTCTGGTAAAATCCTTCAGTGGTGTCCCAGTACTGTTCAAATCAGCCCAGAAGTCATGAGTGCAGTTTACTAGTCAGTGGTCTGCCTCTGCAGGTTCATTTTTATCTCACCCCTTACTTCTTTGTGTTTTTCATAATCACTCCAGTGTTAGCGTCCTTCTCAGGCATAGTGCTGGGCCTTTTCCTGCTGCCATTACCTTTGCTCAGTGAGCTTTTCTATTGTTGTCCCTTTGCTTTTTACTTTCACTATTTGTGTTCTTCCCATAACTCCAGTGAGCAATGTTGGTCTAGATCTTGCTTGTTATACTATCCCCTGCACGTGACAAACACATACTACATGTCTCATTGCAGAAGGACTGAATTTTCTTTACAAAGCCTATTTTGGAAATAGCTATATTTTTTCATGTCAGACCCAATGTGGATTCCAAGAAGCTAAGTTTAGTGAGTGGGACATAAACTGAGAACAAACCCACATAGAGAGCTATAAAGGAGAGGAAATTCCAGCTTGAGAGGCAGGATATCTTTTAAACCTTTGTGTTAAAACCTCTTTCTTCTGAGTGGAAGAACTTAAGAGACAAAAATATATTAACATATAAATATTTATGCATGTAAATTTCATTTTATTTATCAAAGGAACAGCATATAAATTTCATTAAACATTTGTACATTCACAGTAGAAATCTTTTATACTTTAAAGGGGAAATAATAACTACAAATCTCATGTTTTATTATTCTTTACAGTCAAATAGAATTTTATTGTGAATATGTACCGTACTTTCAGCATCCATTTGTAAACTTAAGGTTGTTTCCCTTTCCTAGCTACTGTGAGTAGAGTAGCAGTGAATATGGCTGCACAAGTGTCCATGGAGGAGGATATCAAGTCCTGTACACTTACTCTTAGCTTTTTGAGAATTCAGCACACTTATTTCCAGAGTGATTGTTCTATTTTACACTCTCATCAACAGTGAATGAAGGTTCACCCCTTTCCCCATCCTTTCTAGCAGTTTTGTCAATTATTTTTCTTGATCTTTGCCATTGTCTTTGAAGTAAGACAAAATCTCAAAGTAATTTTAATTTTAATTTCTCTGCTTGCTAAGGATGATGAACACTGCCCCACCTAGGGATCGACTGCATCTGCAGACACCAAACCCAGACACTATTGCTAATGCCAAGAAAAACTTGCTGATAGCAGCCTGGTATAGTTGGTCCCTGAGAAGCTCTGCCAGTGGCTGGCCCAGCACTATGCCTGCACACAGACAAACATCAGACTGAGCATGGAGACCTCAATGGAGAAGTTAGGACAAGGCCTGAAGGAGCTTAAGGGGTTTGAAACCCCATAGGAAGGACAACAATATTAACCAACCAGACCCCCTAAAACTCCCAGGGACTAAACCACCAACCAAAGAGTACACATGAGAGCACCCATGTCTCCAGCCGGATATGTAGCAGAGGATGGCCTTATCTGGCAACAAAGGGAGGGGAGCCCCTTGATCCTGTGGAGGCTCCATGACTCAGAGTAGGGAAATGCTAGGGCACTGGGGCAGGAGTGAGTAGGTGGGGGGGAGCACACTCATAGAGGTAGGCAGAGAAGGGAGAGGATGGGGGTTTGTGGCGGAGAAATTGAAAAAGGGGGATAACATTTGAAATGTAAACAAGTTAAAAACAATAAATAATGTAAAAATGAATATTTCTTTTATTATTTATTTATTTATTTATCTTAAGGCATTTATTGTAGAAGAGAGAGAGGGAGAGGAGAGAGAGAGAGAGAGAGAGAGAGAGAGAGAGAGAGAGAGAGAGAGCGAGAGAGACTGAGAGAAGAAAAGTAGAGACTGGCCATGGCCACATGGAGAGAGGGGAGAAAAGAGGGGGAGAGGTGAGAGGAAGAGCAAGAAGTTAAGAGTAAGAGGTTAAGAGAGAGGAGGTGTCAAACAGCCCCTCTTATAGTAGGCTGGACTACCTTTCTGTTCCCAGGGGCAGAGTCCAGCCAGAATACTGGGATCTTGGGGCATTGTCTAGCCTCAGGATAATGGAGTGAGGGCTTATGGTGTCAGGTGTCTAAGTCTGGGGGTGTAGTTTTACTCTTCAGTCCCTTGTAGAATTTTCTACTGGGTCTCTGGAGTAAGCCTTGCTCAACCAAAACCACAGACTGCTTTTCACAGTCTAACATCTCCTCCCTTTACTTTTTTTTTTTTTTTTTTAAAGATAGTGATCCCTGGTGTGACTGTCATTTGTGGTGAAAATTTTAGGTAGTGTGGAAGTATCAGATGAAAACATGTAGGCCAGAGGAGTAACTAACAACTAAGCCAGAGTGGCAAGGAGGGTTGAGGATAAGGAAGGCAAGGGATTATAGAATCAATTAGTTGTTTCATGGGTAGTACAGTTTAAGGATAATAACATCAGCTTTGAATAGCAAATAATTAATCTAGAGAGACATTATGTTTTCCTTACTATCATGTAACTTCCCCCAAGTTCAGCAGCCATTTGGCTTTGGCAAGAAAGGTCATCTGTAGCTGGAAGATCCGAGTCTGTCCTCTGTGGGGTTCAGCACGTGTCTTGGGAGTCTTCAGTCAGATGAGGTGTCTGGCAATGGGAAGCCATAGTATCCTAGTCCTTGGTGGTGAAGAGGGAGCAGTCCTGTGGGTTCTCAGTCTTGGGTATCCCAGACACCATGGGATACTGGGGAAGAGCTGAGAAGAAATGGAGGCCCTGGGGGCAGCTCAGTCAGTCTCAGGCTGCAGGGAGAAAGGGGCAGGGAGAAAAGGGGGTGCCTGGTGGTTCCTGCCTGGGTGTGGGGTGAGAGTCCTTGGTCCAGTCTCATGCCTGGAAATGCTGGGAGACTTTCCTGTGGAAGATTAGACAGGGCTCTTTAGGGGAAGGCCTAATCCATTGCTCCAGCATGGCAAGTCTAGATGAAGGGAGGCAGCCCATGGTCTTAAGGTGTTTATTATAGAAAAGAGAGAGAGAGAGAAAGAAGGTAGAAAAGTAGAGACCAGCCATGGCCACGTGGAGAGAGGGGAGAAAGGAGGGGGAGAGGTGGGAATAAGAGCAAGAAGTTAAGAATAAAAGATTAAGAGAGAAAAAGAATATTTCTTAACTACTTTTATTTCTTTAGAAATTCTTTGTTCTGACTCATATCCTGTTTTTTAGTTGGGCCTCCACCTTGATTCTTTTTTTTTTTTTTCCGAGACAGGGTTCCTCTATGTGACTTTGGCTGTCCTGGAACTCACACTGTAGACTAGGCTGGCCTCGAACTCAGAAATCCGTCGGCCTCTGCCTCCCAAGTGCTGGGATTAAATGCATGCACCACCACTGCCCGGCGATTCTTTTTGTTAATATTCTGGATGCATAGGCTCTTTGTATATTCTGAATATATTTTCTATCATATGTATAATTAGGAAACATTGTCTCCTGTTGTATGGGCTTTTTCTTCACTCAATAATTTTTTTTGAGGTATAGAAGCATTTTAATTCTGAGGTCATTTACAGTCATTGGCCATAATTCCTGAGCATAGGGAATCTTATCAGAATGTCCTTTCCTACACCTATATCTTGCAATTCACTGCCTATGTTTTCTTCTAGCTGTTTCAAGTTTCACATTGAGGTCTTTGATGGATTTGGAATTCTGTTTAGCTGTAAAGAAGAATGAACTTTTTAGGTAAATAGATTAAACTAAAAAATATGGAGTGACATAACCCGGACTCAGTGAGACAAAGGCTGCATGTTCTCTCCCAATCTGTGGATCCTGGTTACGGATCTTTATATCTGAATTATATGTCTTGGAGTAATTCAGAAACTGGGAAATTAAAGAGAGACCTTAGAGGGAGGGGCTTTTGAGGGTAGGATAGTATGAGTTTCATGTTTCATGAAGAGGAAATGGAAAAAATAGGAGAAACTTCAGCTGGCAAGTGGTGGAGGCATAAGTGACAGTTAAAATATTTGAAAAGCCACAGGGAAACATTATTTTCTCCTAGATAAGGAGCTACAGATAATCAATAGCTACTGAGAGAACAAAAATGGTTCTTTTCCAGAGACTAACCTCCTCATATATTATCTGATCCTAAGAAGTTATCCTTCAACATCTATATATATGAACAACAGGAAATGAACTCAGTAGGTTTATGTTGGAAGACTTGGAAGGGGGAGAATAAGGTAATTTGTGAAGAAATCATCAGTTAAAGAGATTTGAGCTGAGCAGCCAATGGAGAGAAAACTACTAAAAGACTTGTGATCCTGGAGGAGGTGGATTTGAGCCAGGGGAAGACAAAGGTTATTATAGTAAGCATATCTGTGTTATTCCATTTCAACATCAATTTCCAATCTCTATGATAGGGCATTTTGATTATGAAACAAGGTGGTTTCCTTTCTCTTGGGAAACTTTGAAGCCAGTTCTTAGGTAGTGAAGGGGAATGATATCTTCCATGCCTCAAATGCCTCCAGCTGCAAGTACTTTTAGGCTAGCATTCAGTGTTGTTTTGTTTTCTGAGTGTTGGCTACTTTAACTGGAACCAGATAACATCTAGTATAGGTTTAATTTGCATCTAATAGGTAGCAAAAGATGTTGAATTCTTTATCATATTTATTGATGATCTGTATTTAATCTTTGATGAACTTTATGTTCATTTCATTAGCCTATTTATTAGTTGGGTTGTTTGCTATTTTGCTGTACAGCTTCTTGTCTTCTTTATGTATTCTGTACATTAATCTTCTGCCCATATATATATATATATATATATATATATATATATATATATATATATAAATGAATTTCCCCCAAAGAATATGCACTATTTAAAGGTTATGAAATTAAAAGGGGAGAGTATTTGGAAAGTAGAGGGGGTGCACAGAAATAGTGGAGGAAGACACAAGAAGAGATGAATATGATCAAAATGCATTATATACATGAATGAAAATGACACAATGAAACATATCAGTTTGTACATTTAATATACATGATAAATAGCACAAATAAATACAAATTTGATGTTTTAAACATTCTGCTATTCATCAGAAAGAAAGGACATGAAGTGAGGGATGGGGTTGCTACCCCACAGTCAAAAACTTTGACTCATAATTGTTCCTGTCTGAAAGAATTTCAGGAACAAAAATGGAGAAGAGCCTGAGGAAAAGGTGGTCCAGTGACATGCCTAAAGTGGGATCCAGCTCAAGGGGAAGCCACAAGGCCTGGAACTATAACTGAGGCTATGGTGTGATCACAAAAAGGGTCCTATCATCACTATCCTCCAAAAGACCCAACAAATAACTGAAAGGTCAGATGGAGATATTTACACCTAACCAAAGGGCACAAGCTGCTGACCCCTGTGGTTGAATTAGGGAAATTCTGGGAGAAGCTGAGAAAGAGGGTGACCCTGTAGAAGGACCAGCAGTATCAACTAATCTGGACCCTTGAGATCTCTCAGTCACTGTGCTTCCAACCAGGCAGCATACACCAGCTGATATGAGGCCCCCAACACATATACAGCAGAAGACTGCTGGGTCTGGACTCAGTCAAAGAAGATGCACCTAACTCTCAAGAGACTGGAGGCCCTAGGGAGTGGGGAGGTCTTCTGCAGTGGGGGGTAAGAGGATGGGAACATCCTCATGGAGATGGAGTGGGGAGGAGGTATAGGATGTGGAACAGTCAGAGGGAGGACCAGGAGGGGGAATAAAATCTGGACTGTAAGAAAAGATTAAATAAAATTAAAAAATAAAATAAATAAATAAAAAGAAAGAAAATATGTAAGTGTAGAGTTGGATGAAGATAGGATTTTGGAGAACTTCATGGAGAGGAACATTGATCAGAATACACTAAATGAAAAGTTTTATTTTTAATAAAAAATCCTACTATCTACTTTTTAATAAATCTTTGGCAATTATTACTAGTCCTACTCTATACCCTCCATTAAACTGAATATTGCAAATATTCAGAAAAGGAATGTATATTGTATTAAGAAGTATCAAATATTTGGAAAAAACTAACATTGAAAATGGTAATTTCAAAAGTACATGACTATCAATACAAAAAAGTTTGTTTTTGGTTTTTCTAATATTCTCAAGCAAAATTTAGGGGAAAATATGAGAACATCTATGCCTTGTCTCAGATATCATCACCAGACAAGCCAGTCATGTTGGAACAGGTCTACTGTAAACATCAGAGAGCTCAGCAGTGCTGAAGTGCATGATGCATGTCTGTGTGAGCTCATATGCTTTTTATAGAAATACGCAAATTAGAAATCTTCCAGTTTTCTCAGGGAACATATACGTATTTGAGAATGACAAATGATAAATATCACCCTGGAGGAAACTGGTTGAACCTGGAGAGATCACGAACTCTGAGCTAGAGGAGGTGTAGGTGAATACTGATGAAGGGCTTTGCTGAACCACCTGCAGGAACGGAGGGGTTTTGAAGGACCATGAAAGAAATTCTTTCTAGATTCTGGAGCTCAAGTAAGTGATCTGTATATAGATGATGTTTGGAGACAAGGGTATTTTCTGCCTCTCTAAATCTAGTCTTAGGGTTTTAACTCTAATAGCTAATAGCTAGATAGTTCATTATATCTGGGGCTTAGAGATTTGACAGGAAGTTAAGTCCTTCAAAAGAGAGAGTTTGTTTTCAAATTTTATTGTTAAGATGGCTGATATAGTTTAGTGTGCCCTGAATTTCAGAAATTATATTATTTCCATGGCTGTTTTTTTTTTTTAAATAAAGAATCAGGGAGAAAATAGTGGGGTCAATGTTTTAGACTTGACACTCACTAATAAAGGTGTTTCCACTTAGTAAGGTTGACTTACTAACTCTAAGTTACATAGCAAGACATGTATGATAAAGTATACACATAAATATCCACCAAAAGATCATCACTAATACTTTGTTCATTTAAAAGCTACTCTTTGTAAAGGGATTCATGGAGGTTAACTGAAATGCCATTACATCTGTATTATATTTAAAAGAAATAATTTATAAGTCTTAGAAATATATGTATAATCAAGAAATTGTCATTACAGTCCACATAACATAACTGTGACCTCAAAACTGTCTTGGTTAGCTTTTGGGACCATTCCTTCCTGTCCCCTTTTTTGTCCCTAGGAAACCATTGATATGCTTTATAATGATTACTTGCATTTTCTCTACATTTATGTACTTGCAATTTTAACATATGGAACCAATCTCATCTGACTTTTTTTTAGATATTTTATTTATTTACATTTCAAATGATATCTCCTTTCCCAGTTTCCCCTCCAAAAAAA
>JADRCD010181222.1:0-23134 GCA_019843815.1 Montemys delectorum
TCTTAATGCTTAAAACACAGGCATCTTCACTGAAACTTTAATTCATTGTTGCAGATTCACTATACATTCAAAATAGAATTTCTCTTAAAAGAAGATCAAAAAAAGAATGACTCTAGTTGTTGTATGAATATGGTTGAGTATAGGATTACTGCAATCTAGTGATGAACCAGTGGTCACACTCTTATAAAATGTGTCTCTACTTTCCCAAGTAGCTGACTGTCACTCATAGATGCTCAGCTAGTGTTGGAACTTTGTATCCATGACACCTTGATATATTGAGAAATTTTATGTCTTAAGCAAATGAAGACTTGGGCATAATCTCACACTGATAAGGGTTGAGAAGTACAAAAGTCTTTGTGAAAACCCTGTTTTTGTACATTCATGTTGGGCCACTGACTCTTATATTCTTTCTACTCATCTTGCTTGATGATCACCAAGACTTTGGGTAAAGGAAAGTAAGAGATACTACATTAAAATTTAGTAAGTTTGTTTATTATTTTTCTCTTTCATTAATCATAATGGCACCTTTCATGATGAAAATTAGCCATTATTGATCAAGTTTCTATTTCAATTTCAACTGAAAATTTCCATGATCTATGTCTCATATATATGGTTTCTGGGTCAACAGGGTCTAAATGTCGAGTTCTGGAATTTAAATAAAGTAATTGTGTTCTTATAGTGTAAGATACCGCAGTGGTCAACAAATCAAAAACTGTTATCCCACTTCTATTAATAGGGTTCTTGCTTTCCACTAACCTTTCTACCCTACAATCTTCTCATCTAACATTATACAATGCAATATACACTATTATTACATTTTACTAATTTATAACTCCCGTCCTTGAAGATTATCATCACTTATACCTCCTTTACACATTTACTGATTTCCATGGGTTACACAAATCAAACTTTCTTAACATAAGTTTCAAAGGTTTTATTCACATTTGTTATAAACTATTTGGAAATTGTCTTTTCCACTTTGTGTTTCCTCATTTCAAAAAAATGACTGCTTGCCACTTTGCTATTTACATTGAAATTTTATTTTATTTTAATTAACAGGTAAACAGTATTCATTTTGTCAGTGTGCATTTTCAGTTTGTAATTGTCATGTGTTAAACACTTATTTTGTCCATGTATTTTGAGGCAATCGGAACAAAAATTAAGAGCATAGGTGGACAAGCATCACCTTAACAAGATGTATGTGTCAAAATTGGCTACAGATTGATACTGTGGTATTATCATTAGATGGAAGATTTCACTCTGTTTGTTTATGTCACTTCTTGGAACATCATGTTATCTCAACAAACTGCATGTGTTGGAGGAATATTTAATCTAGGCTTAGTGACGTATAAGTAGTTCCAACCACAGTGGAGAGGACAATGTGTACAGTTAGACTAGGAAGAAAACCCAATCTATGAGTCTTTGCCCAATTTTGTTCTTTTTTTTTAAGATTAAAACATGACCAGGAGTTCTCATTATATCTTAAAAAACATGTTTAAGCATTTCATGTGGTAACAAATAATATCTAAATGGATTTCTTAATGAAAGAAGGTGGCATGACAACCTTGTGCTATGTATAATGTGATGTCAAGAGATTGTTATTGTATTAACTTCTGAATGAAAAATTCAAGGAGTTTAATAGTCATCAGACACAGCATTTTATGACACTAAAAGAAGTGAAAATTAACACGTTCCTAAAAACAAATCATAAGCATTGATTATTTATCATGTAAATATGAATGGATCTCTCTAAATACCTGCTATACTGAAAATCTATCGAAACCTCATAGAAATTGCATCAAGGATACCTCTTTCAATTTATGTTGCAATTATCTTCTTTTTTTTGTACAAGTCCACTTTGAGCATGATAAGGTCAGTATGCAGAAAGTTCTTTAATACTACTTGACTGATTTGTCACCTTCTCTTAGTCTAACAACCAGATAAGGTTTAAAACAAAAGTGTAATTTTCACAGACCGTGTGTTTCTGTATTTTTTTTTAATGAATAGCATGTCTCTGCTATCAGAAAAAGATGTTCTAAAACTTAAATTACTTCTGTGGTGACCATTAAATACCCACTGGGATAAGTCACACTATAACATAAGTCCTGAGTCTATGTGTAAAAAGTTGCATAGGTTCATAGAACCTTTCTCTAACTCCTTCATTGGGGACCGTGTACTCAGTTCAATGAATGACTGTGAGCCTCTACATCTGTATTGGTCAGGTATTGTCAGAGCCTCTCAGGAGATAGCTATATGCTTGTCCTTCCTTCAGTCTCTGCTCCATAGTT
Organism: Montemys delectorum; assembly: GCA_019843815.1. Lineage (NCBI taxonomy): Eukaryota > Metazoa > Chordata > Mammalia > Rodentia > Muridae > Montemys > Montemys delectorum. The sequence continues at coordinate 2,289 of JADRCD010181222.1, forward strand.
AATCTCTGCCACTTCTTCTGTGGGTATTTGGTTCCCCTTTTTAAGTCTTCCTGACTTATTTGTGTTGTGTCCATATAATCTAGATATTTAAGGAGCACTCTTTCTCATAACACATCAACAAATATCATGCATTTTTATACATGACAAAAATTATTTGCAATTAAATTACTGAGACTTTGTAGACTTATATAGCGTAGAAGGTTATAAGTTTATTACAGAGCAGGGGAAGTGGCTATTCCATTCATCTGTAGTCAAATACTTACCTTAGTTGAAAGCTAATTTTCTTCATAAAATGAGATAAGTACTTGTAGTGATCATTATAATTGACAAATTATTGTTAAAACCACATTGGAATTAATGTCCTATGATCTGGATAATAATAATTATATCAAACTTCTAAATAATGTAAGGAACATTATGATAAATGATAGTTATTATGGTGAGTCACTTTATGATGATATTAACTTATCATGTCAATAATTGCAATGATGAAAATAAGGGGGACTTGGAATTATTTGCTGCATTGAAGGACAATCAAAGTCACTAATACATTTGTGTATTTTGTTTATTTCAATTAACTTATAGTTTATTGCTTTGCTTTTTTAAGATAAGATAAATTTTATTTTATATGCATGCAACAATTATGAATTCTTGAAATGGTATAAGATAATCTAAGACTAGAACTACAGATCCTTGTTATCTGCTACACTTAATCAACTTGTGTAATATTGAAGTTGGACATTCAGAGTTATTAAGAGATAAAATATTTCCATGCTAAATTGAGTGGTTGGAAGTTTAGATTTATCAGGATGACAAAAAGTCCATGCCTGTGATTAATATCTTGTCTTAGAATTGGTAAGGTTGATAATGAGACATGCCATATTGGTATTCAATAGTAGAAGAGAAGTTGCAAGATGAATTGCAGGTCCAAAAACTTGTATTTCATGTTCAAAATCTCTTATGCAAATTAAGGTTTGGTTACAAAATTTGTCCTCAAATGGTAAAATAGGATATTGGGGAAAGTCGAATTTGTAGTTTTATTTAGCAATAGAAATTTGGAATTGGTTTGGATGGATATAATGTGATACTAATATTGCTACACATTAACATACAGTCACTCCTGACTTTGATGCAATAAAATTGAACACTTTTAGTAGAAACAATCTAAAGCTAGCACCCAATCACCATTTAATTCCTCATACAGTCTGACCAAGTAATGATCTACTACATATCATGATGTTGAGATGCCAACTTCCTCGTGCTCAGAAGAGCAAATCACACAAATGTCACTGAACTTTGTTCAACTGACCTTTATGATTATGATGAATGTACCCTATTCCAATTTGTAGAGTTGAAAATTATGATTTCTGTGAAATATATGCTGGTATATAGCTTTTTTAAAGGATTTGTTTTATTTAAATGTTTGTATCAAGGATGGTTTTCTAAAGATACATTAACCTGTACTCCCTAGTCTTGCTGTATAAATAACAGTGACCATTTAGCAAACACAATACACATGGTGATTGAAAAAATAATCCTTAAAAAGCAAGAGAGAACAATAATCATGTCTCAGGAGCATACAAACTCACTTTACACCCATGCTCATATTCCCCACAGTAATGACTGTAGATTTAATATTTTATGAATAAATGCCAATGTCAAAAGTTTTGAACTTTTCTGTGGCTATCTCACAACTTAATTGGTTTTTTTTTACAGTTTTTTCTTAATTTTTATTGATTATTTTATTGACATTCCAAATGTTATCCCTTTCCCAGTTTTCCTTCCACAAACACCCTATTATATTTCCCCTCTCCTGCCACTATGAGGGTACTCCCTCTACCACCCACTCACTCCTGATTCAGTGTCCTTGCTTCCTGTAACTTAGCACATCAGACTCCACAGGACAAAGGGCCTCCCCTCCCAGTGATGCCCAATAAGGCAATCATCTACTACATATCCAGTTGGAGCCATGGGTCTTTCTATTCATACTCTTTGGTTGGTCCTTTAGTCCCTGGGAGGTTTGGGAGGTCTGGTTGGTTGATATTGTTCTTCCTACAGAGTTGCAAATCCCTTTAGCTCCTTAAGCCCTTACCACAATTTCTCCATTGGGGTCACCATGCTCAGTTTCGCTGTGTGTTATCTACATCTGTATTGGGCAGGCTCTGGAAGAGCCATTCACTGGACATTTATATGATGCTCTTGTCTGCAAGCACTTCTTGGCATCTCAATAGTATCTGAATTTGGTGTCTGTAGATGGGACTGATCCTTAGGTGGGGCATTTTCTGGATGACTTTTCTCTCAGTCTCTGCTCCACTCTTTGTCCCTGCATTTACTTTTGACAGGAGAAATTCTGGATTAATATTTTTGTGGTAGTTGAGTGGCCCCATCCCTCAACCAGGGGCAGTGCCTATACTCTGGGCATAGTTTCAAAAGGTTCTCTCTTCCCTTTGTTGTGTATTTTGTCTAATGTCCTCCCAGTTAGGACCTGGACACCTCGTAGGTCCCTGGCATCTGAGACTTTCTATTGACTACTCCCAGTTCCCCCTCCCCCACTGCTAGTCTTTTCCTTACAGATTCACGACTCTCTGTTTTTATCCCCCATCTCCTTCAATATCTGAACCAGCCCCCCTTTTTCTCACCCCTTCTCTCTCCCTCCTAGATCACTCTCTCCATCTACTTCCTTTGATTATTTTCAAACCACATTTGATTAGGACTGTAGTGTCCACACTTCGATGTGTTTTTCTTTCTTCTTGGGTTTTATATGGGAGATGTGTTGTGGGTATAATGGGCTTCTTTCTGGCTAATATACATGTATCAGTGCATAGAGTCCGTGTGTGTGTGTGTGTGTGTGTGTGTGTGTGTGTGTGTTTGTGTGTGTGTGTTTTGAACTGGGTTACTTAATTCAGGATGATATTTTTAAATTCCATTTATTTTCTGTGAATTACATGAAGTCATTGTTTTTAATAGTAGAGTAATACTTCATTGAGTAAATGTACCACATTTTCTGAATCTATTCCTATGTTGAGGGACATCTGGGGCATATTTCCTTGTAATATATTTGACAGTCTTTCAGGATATGCCCATGATTGGTATAGCTAGATCCTCAGGTAGAACTATTTCCAATTTTCTTAGTAACCACGAGTCTGATATGCAGAATGATTGTAACAGATTGCAATCCAAACAGCAATAGAGTAGTGTTCCTCTTTGTTCACATCCTTGCCATTTTCTGCTGTCACCTGAGTATTTGAACTTAACCTTTCTGACTGATGTGAGGTGGAATCTCAGGGTTTTGATTTGCAATTCCATGATGAATAAGGTTGTTGAATATTTCTTTTTTTCTTTCTTTTTTCTTTTTAACTTTTATTGTATTATAATGAGCAAAGTTACATGATTTCAATTTATCTGAATTTGTTAACATTTAAAAAATATTTTAAGTAAATAGAATTAAATCACATTCTTGTTTCCCATTTATACCCTAGCTCCTCCCAGAGACCCCCTTTCAATACCTACAATATCTTTTTTGTCATATTCTTAAAATTTATAAAATATTATAACAATAAAAATGAGTATTATAAAAGTTATTTGATATAAAAGAACAATAAATGTAACAATCTTATGTAGATGCTTATCTACATCAGTACTGAAAATACATACCTTTTTCTCAATATAAATTTGAAATAACGCCAAACATATGAACTATACTTTTCAAAATAATACATGACTACTAGTATTTTCTTAACTGAACAGAAATATATAAAGTTTGGGGTTGTTTTTTTGTATTTACTATAGCTTAAAATCTTGGCTATTACTGTGGTACAAGCCCAAAATAATAATAATTTTTAGACATTGGATTTCATTATTATAAGGCTGCAATTCAATGACCCTCACATCCCCAAAAGTTTTTACCTCCATCATAGCAAAGAGGACAGTTGACAGTTCTGCTGTGCCAAGGAATGAATTGTAGGCATAATTTTTGAATACAGATTTCCTCTGGTCAAGATTATGGTCAAAGCTATTTGACTTGAGTGAGTGACTTTATTCTCAGCCCACAGAGAACAAGTTACATTCATTTAAGAAATGGTGTATGTAATAAGATGGCCTAACCATAAAGTCATTCACCAACTGTGTCAATGAACAATGGTTCTGCTTGGAGGATGGCACAGACATTAGGTGAGGGTAAGAATCTTGTTCATTGCCTGTGATAATTTGGAAAAGCATTGATCTTAGAGAAAGAGTAACTTATAAAGTCCTCTTCTTCAAACTTGATACAATATTTATAAACATCAAGCAAAGTGTTCAGTCTCACTCTTTGTTGTTCTCTTACAAGCCCCTTCCCAATTTAATTGTCTACATTTCTTTTGGGTATACAAATATTTTTGAAATATGTAAGATGTTCTGAAAAACATAGTATAGTATAAAAACATGAAATAAACAATACTAGTAATAGAGAGGCTGAGATAGGAGAAGCAAAATTTCAAGACCCTTGTGTTGTACACATAGCAAGACATTGTCATGAAGAAACAAGCTGAAAGTGTGTATGGAGTATATAATATTGGATCTATTTCTCCAATTACCAAATTAGAGGGACCATTGGATGACTATCAACAAATTTCTAATTCCTCATATTTTTGGATTTCAATAGATTTGGATATGTTGGCAATATTAGTTTTCATATTAAGATAATAAGAAAAAGTAATTGTTATTTCCTGTTGTTTTTGTTGTAAGAGATGAAATTAGGTTTGTGGGGATTTGTTGAAAGATTACTTTCTTGCTTCTTCTATGGTGTAGTTTTGCTCCTTATGTTGATGTTTTCCATCTATTATCCTTTGTAGGGCTGGATTTGTAGAAAGATACTGTGTAAATTTTGTTTTGTCATGGAATATCTTGTTTTTTTCCATCTATGGTAATTGAGAGTTTTTCTGGGTATAGTAGCCTGGGCTGGCATTTGTGTTCTTGTAGGGTCTGTATGACTTCTGCCTAGGATTTTCTAGCTTTCATAGTCTGTGATGAGAAGTCTGCCATAATTCTGATAGGCCTTCATGTATATGTTACTTGCCTTTTTTACCTTACTGCTTTTAAATTTCTTTCTTTATTTAGTAGATGTGGTGTTTTGACTATTATGTGATGGGAGGAATTTCTTTTCTGGTCCAATCTATTTGGAGATCTGTAGAGTTCTTGTACGTTCATGGGCATCTCTTTCTTTAGGTTAGGGAAGTTTTCTTCTATAATTTTTTGAAGATATTTAAAGGCCCATTATCTTGGAAGTCTTCACTCTCTTCTATACCTATTATCCTTAAGTTTTGTCTTTTCATTGCATCCTGGATTTCCTAGATGTTTTGGGTTAGGAGCTTTTTGCTTTTTGCATTTTCTTTGACTGTTGTGTCAATGTTTTCTATGGTGTCTTCTGCCCCTGAGATTCTTTCTTCTATCTCTTGTATTCTGTTGGTGATGCTTGCATCTGTGACTCCTGATTTCTTTCCTAGGTTTTGTATCTCCAGGGTTGTCTCTCTTTCTGATTTCTTTATTGATTCTATTTCCATTTTTAGATTCTGGATGATTTTGCACATTTCCTTCACCTGTTTGATTGTCTTTTTCTGTACTTCTTTAAGGGATTTTTGTGATTCCTCTTTAAGAGCTTTTAGCTGTTACCTGTGTTCTCCTGTATTTCTTTGAAGGTGCTGTTTATGTCTTACATAAAATCCTGTATCATCATCATGAGAAGTGATGTTTAGTTCTGAATCTTGCTTTTCCGGTATGATGGGTTGTCCAGGACTTGCTATGGTAGGAGAATTGTGTCCTGATGATGCCAAGTAATCTTTGTTTGTATAGATTATTTTCTTATGCTTGCCCCCTGCCATCTGTTTATCTCCAGTGCTACCTGCCCTTGCTAAATCTGACTGGAGCCTGTCCTTTCTGTGATCCTGGTTGTGTCAGAACTCCTCAGGGTCAAGCTATCTCTGTGATTCTGGTATTCTGGTATTCTGTGACCAAGGGCTTGCTAGAACATCTGGGAGTACAGCAGCTTCCTCTGGGTGTTGTGGGACTGGCTGCAGAGCTTGCACTCAAGATTCACTCAGGACACTAGCCCAGAGAGACTGTAAGGAACCCAAGCCACTGTGCTGGCGAGTTCCTGTGTGCCCAGTTACTCCTGGTGTTGGGACAGCTGGTGGGTCCTCCTCACCTCTGATCCTGAGCATATCAGAGCACCTGGGAGTGGAGCTTCCCCTATATGTTGTGGGACTGGCTGTGGAGTTTGTGCCCAAGGTCTGCTCCTGTTGAGTATTTCTTTAAGTACAGCTCATTCAAGATTACTCATTTGAGAATTTCATGTTTAGCTTTGTACCCCATTTTAATAGGGTTATTTGGTTCTCTGAAGTCTAACTTCTTAAGTTCTTTGTATATTTTGGATGTTAGCCTTCTCTTAGCTATAGGGTTGGTAAAGACTTTTTCTCAGCCTGTGGGTTGCTGTTTTGTCCTATTGACAATGTCCTTTACCTTATAGAAGCTTTTCTATTTTTTTGAGGATCCATTTATCATTTCTTGATCTTAGAGCATAAGCTATTGTGTTCTGTTCATAAAATTTTCCCCAGTGCCAATGTGTTCATGGTTCTTTTCCACTTTCTCTTCTATTAGATTCATTGTATCTGGTTTCATGTGGAAATCTTAGATTCACTTGGACTTGAGCTTTGTACAAGCAGATAAGAATGGGCCAATTTGTATTCTTCTATATGCAGACTTCCAGTTGAACCAAAATCATTTGTTGAATTGTCTTTTTTTTTAACAATGGATGGTTTGGGCTCCTTTGTCAAATATCAAGTGATCAGGTGTATGGGTTGATTTCTGTGTCTGCAATTCTATTACATTGATCTACCTGCTTGTTTCTGTGCCAATGTCATGCAATATTTATCACTATTGCCTTATAGTAGAGTGTTGGGTGCAACCATCCTCTACTACCACTTGTTGGATTCTGGACATGGGGAAATAAAGGGATAGGAGATACCTGCATCCCGCCAGAGCTCGGGAAGACTGCCCTGTGACCCCACGGAACCACTGCAGGATGGGCATCAGTTCATGTTAGGCACCAGACCCAGGTCCAGGGGATGGGGAAGGCAAAGTCTGATTCTCAGAAACCACACACTTCTGGTACCTTGGAAGAGCAGAGTTTGGGGTCCCTGGGCTGCACACAGACCAGTAATTAGAGGTTCTTGTTCTTGGACATCCCATACCACTGTATGTCTCTGAAGAGCTGAGAACAGACCCTTGGGTTGACTTTGATACAAAGGATAAAGGGGATAGGAGAGTCTGGCTAGATCAGATGGGCTGCTTGGATTGGCTGGCTGCTTCAGCTCGAGTGTAGAGAGGGCAGAGTGTAGAGTGTAGCAGGAAGTTAGGCATGCAGCTCATTAGAAGGAAACTTGCTCCATTGTTCCAACATGGCAGATCCTAATGAGCAGAGATGATACATACATTTCTTGTAGAAATGCAGAGAGATAAAGAGAGAGAGAGAGAGAGAGAGAGAGAGAGAGAGAGAGAGAGAGAGGAATAGAGAAGCAGAAGCCAGCCATGGCCACATGGAGAGAGGGGTGAAGATAATGGGAAGAGGTGGATAATGAAGAGAGGTGGACACGAGGGAACAAAAATCAAGAGAGAGAAGAATAGTGAGACACAGAGAGGAGGGACAAGTAGCCCCTATTATAGTGGGCTGGGCTAACTTGCTGTAGCCAGGTAACTGTGGAGTCCATTGAGAATAACAGGAGCTTGGGGCATTGCCCAAAGTGATTGTTGTCCACAGGATTATGGAGTTGAGGGCTCTTGGTATCAGGAGCTTAATATCTGGGAGCATAGTTCACAGCTCCATCCCCTGTAGAATTCTCAACTAGGTTTTCAGAGTAAGCCTCGCTCAATCAGAAGAAAGACTGCTTTTCATGGTCCATACGATTATTTCATTAGATGCTAAGAAAAATTTGACAAAATCCAACACCCCTTCATGATAAAAGTTTTGGAAATATCAGGAATTCAAGGCCCATATCTAAACATAGCAAAAGCAAAACAATATGCAGCAAACTAGCAGCCATCATCAAACTAAATGGAGAGAAATTTGAAGCAATTCCACTAAAATCAGGGACTAGGCAAAACTGCCCACTCTCTCCCTACCTGTTCAATATTGAACTCGAAGTCCCAGCCAGAGCAATTAGACAACAAAAGCATATGAAAGGGGTATAAATTGGAAAAGAAGAAGTAAAAATATCACTATTTGCTGATGAAATGATAGTATACTTAAGTGACCCCAAAAATTCCACCAGAGAATTCTTAAATCTGATAAACAACTTCACCAAAGTAGCTGGATGTAAAATTAACTCAAACAATCCAGTGGTCTTCCTCTACACAAAGGATAAACAGGCTGAGAAAGAAATTAAGGAAACAACACCCTTCACAATAGTCACAAATAATATAAAATACCTTGGTGTGACTCTAACAAAGCAAGTAAGACATCTGTATAGCAAGAACTTCAAGTCTCTGAAGAAAGAAGACAAAGAAGATGTCAGAAGATGGAGAGATCTCCCATGTTCATGGATTGGCAGGATTAATATAGTAAACATGATCTTCTTGCTGAAGGCAATCTACAGATTCAATGCAATCCCCATCAAAATTCCATCTCAATTCTTCACAGACTTAGAAACAGCAATTTGCAAATTCATCTGGAATAACAAAAACCTAGGATAGTGAAAACTATTTTCAACAATAAAATAACCTCTGGTAGAATCACCATCCCTGACCTTAAACTTTACTACAGAGCAATTGTGATAAAAACTGCAAGGTATTGGTACAGTGACAGGCAGGTAACTCCATGGTATAGAATTGAAGACCCAGAAATGAAGCCATACACCTATGGTCAATTGATCTTTGACAAAGGAGCTAAAGCCATCCAGTGGAAAAAAGACAGCATTTTCAAAAAATGGTGCTGGCTCAACTGTCAGTTAGCATATACAAGAATGGAAATCAATCCATTCTTATCTTCTTGTACAAAGCTCAAGTCCAAGTGGATCAAGGACCTCCACATAAAACCAGATACACTGAAACTCATAGAAAAGTAAGTGGAGAAGAGGTTGGAGCACATGGGAACAGGGGAAAATTTCTTTAACAGAACACCAATAACTTATGCTCTATGATCAAGAATTGACAAATGGGACCTCATAAAGTTGCATAGCTTCTGTAACACAAGGGACACTTGTCAATAGGCCAAAATGGCCACCAACAGATTGGGAAAAGATCTTTACCCACCCTATAGCTGAGAGAAGGCTAACATCCAAAATATACAAGAACTTAAGAAATTAGACTCCAGAGAACCAAATAACCCTATTAAATATGCAGTACAGAGCTAAACAAAGAATTCTTAATAGAGAAATACAGAATGACTGAAAAGCACCTAAAGAAATGTTCAATATCATTAGTCATCAGGGAAATGCAAATCAAAGCAACCCTGAGATTCCACCTCACACCACTCAGAATGGCTAAGATCAAAAACTCAGGTGACAGCAGATGCTGGCGAGGTTGTGGAGAAAGAGGAACACTCCAGCATTGCTGATAGGATTGCAAGTTCGTACAACCACTCTGGAAATCAATTTGGCAGTTCTTCAGGAAATTGTTTCACTTTCTGATTGGGGCAAAGGAAATGAAGGAAAGATCACAAACTTGGGTGATAGCAGATGCAGGCGAGGTTTTAGAGAAAAGAGGAACACTCTTTCATTGCTAGTGGGATTGCATGCTAGAACAACAACTCTGTAAATTAGTTTGATGGTTCCTCAGGAAGTTGGACATAGTACTACCTGAGGACCCAGCTATAACACTTCTGGGCATATACCCAGAAGATGCTCCAGCATACAATAAGGACACATGCTCTACTATGTTCATAGCAGCCTTATTTATAAAAGCCAGGCAATAGAAACAACCCAAATGTCCCTCACCAGAGGAACAGATACAGAAAATGTGGTACGTTTACACAATGGAGTATAACTCAGCTATTAAAACAATGAATTTATAAAATTCTCAAACAAATGGATGAATTGGAGGATATCATCCTCAATTAAGTAATCTAGTCACAAAACACCACACATGGTATGCCCTCATTGCTAAGTTGATATAGCCCAGAAGCTCAGAATACCCTAAATAAAATCCACAAATCATAAGAAACTCAAGAAGGAAGACCAAAGTGTGGATAAGTCGATCCTTCTTAGAAGGGGGAACAAAATACCCATGGAAGGAGTTGCAGAGACAAACTATGGAGCAGAGACTGAAGGAAGGACAATCCAGAGATTGCTCCACCTGGGTATCTTTCCTATATTCAATCACCAAACCCAGACAGTATTGTGAATGCCAACAAGTGCTGGCTGATAGGACACTGATATAGCTGTTTCCTGAGAGGCTCTGCCAATGTCTGACTAATACAGAAGTAGCGACTCACAGCCATCCATTGGGCTGAGCATAGAGTCTACATTGAAGGAGCTAAAGAAAGGACACAAGGAACAGAAGGGTTTGCAGCCCCTTATGATAAACAACAATATGAACTAACTAATAGTTCCTTCACAGCTCCCAGGGTCTAAACCACTAATGAAATAATACACATTTTTGGGACTCATAGCTCCCACTGCATATGCAGCAGAGGATGGATTATGGGGTCAGCAATGGGAGGAGAATCATTTTACATAAATCATGAATGGAACCGTTTTCATGAATGGTACTATGTGAAAGGACTTCCTACCAAAACAAATGAGTTTGGTTTTGGGTGAGCATTCTTCCAAGAGTTTTTTAATTGGCAAATATTTCTTTTCCATATGTTTGGGGTTATTTTTCTTTGTTGTTGTTTTGTTTTGTTTTGTTTTTGTTGTTTTTTTTTTGATGTGATGAAATTTACCCATGATAGAAAAAAAATGGAGGACTCCTTGTACAATGGGAACATTCCTGCAGCATTTTAGCTTTAGGAGATTTCACTGAGCTCCAAAACATGAAGCCTTGCCACAAACTTTAAGCATTCCAGTGAGCACCCCAGATGATATTTAAAAGATGTTGCTTTACTTTTTGCTTTTAATTTGTTTTACACTCCTTCATTGCTGGTGGGAATGCAAGCTGGTACAACCACTCTGGAAATCAGTTTGGTGGTTCCTCTGGAAATTAGACATAGTACTACCAGAGGACCCAGCTATTCCACTCCTGGGTATATACCCAGAAGATACTCCAACATGTAAAAAGGACACATGCTCTACCATGTTCATTTCAGCCTTATTTATAATAGCCAGAAACTGGAAACAACCCAGATGTCACTCAACAGAGGAATGGATACAGAAATTGTGGTACATCTACACAATGGACTACTACTCAGCAATTAAAAACAATGAATTTATGAAATTCTTAGGGAAATGGATGGATCTGGAGAATATCATCCTGAGTGAGGTAACCTAATCACAAAAGAACACACTTGGTATGCACTCTCTGATAAGTGTTTATTAGTCCAGAAGATTGGAATACACAAAGTACAATCCATAAACCACAAGAAACTCAAGGAGAAGTAAGACTAAAATATGGATACTTAATTCCTTCTTAAAAACGGGGAACAAAATACCCATGGAGGGAGTTGCAGAGACTATCTAGGGAGGAGAGACTGAAGGAACGACAATCCAGCCTGATTAGCTGTCTCCTGAGAGGCTCTGAGAGTACCCAACTAGTACAGAAGTAGAGGTTCACAGCCATTCATTGAACTGAGTACAAAGACCCCTGTGAAGGAGCTAGAGAAAGGACCCAAGGAGCTGAAGGGTTTGTAGCCTCTTAGGATAAAAAACAATATGAAGTAACTAGTAGTTCCCACAAAGCTCCCAGGGACTAAACCACCAACCAAATAGTACACATTTTTGAGACTCATAGCTCCTGCTGCATATGCAGCAGAGGATGGCTTATTGTGTCATCAATGTGAGGAGAGGCACTTGGCCCTGTGAAGGTTCTATGTCCCAGTGTAGCGGAATGCCAGGGCCAGAAATTGGGAGAGGGTGAGTTGGTAAGTAGGGGGAGGGGGAACGGAACAGTTTTTTTTTTTTCTGGAGGGTTATCTGGGGAAGGAGATATTATTTGAAATGTAAATAATGAAAATATGTAATAAAAAAGGAAGAACAGAAGTAAAGATTTTGGTTCAAGATAATAATAACTCCACTGCAAGAGCAGCAGACTTGAGTAATATGGATCTTTTGTGTTCTAAGAGTCTGAATCATCAAACAAGGAGCATACACTGGTTTCATCTAGGTCCCCCTTTACATATGTAGCAGGTGTGCAATTTAGTCTTCATGTGATTCCTGAACAACTGGAGCTGGAGCTATTCTAAAATCTATTGCCTGTTCATGTGATATATTCTTCCAGCTGGGCAACCTTGCCTGGTTTCAGTGGGAGGGGAAGTGCCTAGCCTCACATAGACTTGAAGTGCTAGTGTGGGGAAGTTCCCAGGGGGATCCCTGGATACTCAGAGGAAACGGAGAGGAGCATTAGGGGAAGGATTGTTGGAGGAAGTGACCTGGAGAAACGCAGTGAGTAGGATCTTAAGTAAATAGGTTATAAAAATTAAATTAAAAATTATAGAGCACAGTATGATGCATGTAATGAGGAAATGTTTTACTTATATGTGAGCAATGCTGAAAGACAAGCACTTGTCCTTGTGGTAGACTCAGAAGAGAGGTTTGAGACTTATTATTTCACGAATAATTATTTTGCAAACCACCGGTAAAGGAAGATATCAGAAGCTGTCATTCATCTTCTCTAGTTCAATAATGTTGGGACACATTCTGCTTATGTGTATGAGTGTTAGAATTGTACTTGTAGTACTATCATATGCAGTTATCCTTACCTGATGAATTTCTAAAAACACACTTCTGATCAAATATTAAACAACTTACTGTTCTCTGTTGGTTTCTTTCGACTGTGAACAGAAGGCACTTACTGACTCGTTAGAAGCTTTTCTCCATTACTTTTTCTCTATCAGGTTTCAAATTCATAAGGATGCATATGATTTTATAAAACACATTCTTTCATAGGATCTACTCTAGGACAATATAAATTCTGATGTCACCAAAGACCAGAAGATGATGGTATTCTAAGAGTTTTAAAGTGCACTTTTATGTGATACACTCACTTTCTGGCTCTTCAGTTGCCATTATATAAAATTTTGCATATATTAACTATACAATATATGTAACTACTATGATTAGTACAGGTAACTTTTCATTGCTGAATAATAGCCAGAAGGATGATTTAGTGAGTCTTGAAGTAGTCCCTCCCATATTTTTATTAAATTTGAGGCAAATCTTGACAAATTTTAGAGAAAATTAAGCATATAATAAAAGGACTCATAACTTTTTATGAGAATTTTTTCCTATATAATTAAAAATCTTATCAAATAAGCAGAAGTCATGCTTCCAAGAAGTCATATCTTCTCTTCAAACAATTACCTTGAGAGTTTCAGGGGTTGAGGTAAACTCACAAATCATATTTCAAATGTCAGAATTCAAAAGATCTCAGGAGAAAATAGTCCACTGAATAGAATAAGGAATTGTTACAGGAGCGCACAGAGACTCAAGAGTAAACATGGGGCCTGTTTGAGCCCTAGCTGTGTCTGTATCAGGTTCTCTGCATATAAACTGTGGCAATTTATTTCAGTTTTTCTGGATTCCTAACAGTGGAAGCAGGTGTATCTCTGAAGTTTTTGCCTGCTTTTGGGACTCTTTCCTTCCTATTGTATGGCATTACACAGCCTGAATATAATGTTTCTTTCTTGTCTTATGGTATCTATTTTCCCTTTTTGTCAGACTTTTTCTAGGGGCATGCAATCTTATCAAGACGAAACAGTACATGACTGAGTCTTAGAGAAACAGGATATCTAGGGAGAAGTAAACTAGGCAGGGTGCAGAAAGGATAAATTATATCATGATCATATATATATATATATATATATATATATATATATATATATATGATAGAAGGATCTACTTTAAATATGGATATCAGTATTGTTTTGCTAGGCCTTGATAAAAATGTTTATATTATTTTTTATTACATTTGTATGCTAAGGAGCTTACTCAGCAATTATTTGCTCTTGTTACTAAAAATCTCACTAATCATCCTACTTCAGAGAAAATCTCAAAAGAAAAAGAATAATAGACATGCATTCCCTTCCCATGAGGAGCAAATCACACACAATTATTATATAACTAGGTGATGATACAATGGTGACTGGATTATTAAAAAAAGTTCAAGTGAAGAGTTGTGAATATTTTGATAATTAATCCACTAAAGTGATTTTGATTTAATGTATTGAACTTTTTTTGTTTGGGCCAGTAGAAATTGAGGCTTTCCTAGTTCAAACTATTTTTTGAGAGTTTTCCATGTTAGGCATCAGTAGAAGTTTGTCTAATGTTTATAATGATATGTCAGTTTGCAGTGTGATCCACATAAAAAGAGCACAAATAACTATTAAGGAAAAGCCAATGCACAAGGAAAATCTATGCAATTTTTTAAATGATTCTAAAGCTTCATAACAATTTGCTTAAGTTTTGGCTCAGTTACTAACTGAATTCCCTGTATGGGCTAAAATGAGAAAAAAATTGACTTGGACATGAGCTAAATTATAATTAAATCAAAATTCAACTAAAATCAAAACTATCAGTCTGGCAGTGGTGGGACATGCCTTTAATCCCAGCACTTGGGAGGTAGTGGTAGGCAGATTTCTGAGTTCAAGGCAAGCCTGGTCTATAGAATGAGTTCTAGAACAGCCAGGGGTATACAGTGAAATCCTATCTCAAAAAAAAAAAACCAAGAAAAAATAGCCAGAAATATCAAAAGTCAGAGATTGATCAGATATTAAATATATGGTTGACCCCACAAAGAAGATGAGGTCCTGGAGAATAAAGTCTACAACCATAATGGGAAAATGCTTTAATATAAATACAGTTGGATGGTATTTACTTTTAGGCCCTGGGCCATTTTGCATTTACTTGTAGTATGCATGATGGAGTGGAGCTGTAGTTTCATCTTCTCTATTTTCCCCCTCATGGTATTCAGATACCACTATACCCCTGTCTATAAGGAAGAAGCTTATTCTGTAACTTGTGGTGGGGTGTTCAGTACCTTATTGTATATGAGGGTGTTTGCAAGTGGGAAAAAAACTTCAGTTAGGATTTTATTGAAACAGTTCTCTTGGAGGGTCTTAGCATATATTCATACCTTTATTTAAAATAGGTTTTCATGCATACATTTTATTTGGGAGTATCCAAGGTCTGTATATGAACTTTTGAAAGCAGAAATGAGGTTTCTTGGTAGATATAGTCATTGACTACAGTGTACAGTCCTGTGAATGCCTCATTTGTATGGAAAGATATTCCAGGAATCGTGGGTTCTTGTTGAACAAATTATGGGGATAGAGGAAGTTGAACTTGTAGGTTGGTCAATGGCTAGATGACATTCCTCAGATATAGTGTATTGGGAGTTATGGTTTGCAAACAAGGACAAAAAAGGGGAAGAACTGCTCATAAAAGTTGTCCTCCATTTTGTGCCAAGGTCATAGGAGCTATACTGACTTAGTAGACTGTGACCTTAGTTAACAGTGTTTCTTTACATCTATCTATCCTTTATTTATTTATTTATTTATTTATATTTATTTTTGAATGTATTTTTTATTTTAGGTAGGAAGAGCACCTAGGTAGTGGCCATGCCAAAAGATTTAATGTCAATAAGTAAATCTTCTATGGATCAAATTAACATCTATACATGAGAACATTACATATAGCAGGCTACTTGGTATGCACTTTGAGGTTTTATCATGGTGTGATCAGAACACTTGGCTGATAGAATTAACCCTTCAATTAGTTAATATGATGCCTAGGAGAAGGAAGAAGATAAACATTGTCTCATCTTTTTTTTTTTTTTATTGAAACGAGGAGTGGACAGCATGATCTAAATGACAAAGCATCTCTAATTACAGCACTCTTGATTGAGACAGGCCAGTTGCCTACTTGCCTAGAAAGAAGTTCAGACATGAGAGTTTTCAATCATATTTTTTTTCATTTTTTTGGTTATTTTATTTATTTAAATTTTAAGTGTTTTCCCCCTTCCAAGTTTTCCCTCCAGAAAACCCCTATCCCTTCCCATCCTCCCTGCTTCTATGAGGGTGCATCCCCACCAGCCCACCCACACCTGCCTCAGTTCCCTAGCATTTTCTTACTCTGGGTCTTTGAGCCTCTACTGGACCACAGGGATCCCTCACAGTGTTATCAATAAGGGAATCCTGGGTCACCATGGAGCCATGGGTCACCCCCGTGTGTAATCTTTGGTTGGTGGTTTAGTCCCTGTACTGGCTATTTTTATGTGTCAACTTGACACAGGCTGGATTTATCACAGAGAAAGGAGTTTCAGTTGGGGAAGTGCCTCCATGAGATCCAGCTGTGGGGAATTTTCTCAATTAGTGTTCAAGGGGGTAAGGCCCCTTGTGTGTGGTGCCATCCCTGGGATGAAAGTCTTGGGTTCAATAAGAGAGCAAGCTGAGCAAGCCAGGGGAAGCAAGCCAGTAAGGAACATCCCTTCATGGCCTCTGCATCAGCTCCTGCTTCCTGACCTGCTTGAGTTCCAGTCCTGACTTCATCTGGTGATCAACAGCAATGTGGAAGTAAGCTGAATAAACCCTTTCCTCTCCAACTTGCTTCATGGTCATGATGTTTGTGCAGGAGTAGAAACCCTGACTAAGACAGTTCCTGTGAACTTTGGGTGATATGGTTGGCTATTTTAATGTCTCAGTTACCTTACTTAGGATGATATTTTCTAGTTCTATCCATTTGTATGCCAACTTCATGTCTTGATTTTGAGTTAGAGAACGTATTCAAATAACTAATTTCTCATTAGAACTACATAATTTACTGTCATAATACATGAATCATGAATGGAAATATTAACAGTTTTCATGTGTGGTGCTATGTGAAAGACTTCCTACCAAAACAAATGTGTGTGGTTTTGGGTGAGCATTCTTCCAAGTGTTTTTAAAATGGCAAATATTTCTTTTCCTTATGTTTGGGGTTATTTTTTTGTTTTGTGTTTTTTTTTTTTAATGTGATGAAAATTTACCCATGATAGAAAAAAATGGAGGACTCCTTGTACAATGGGAACATTCCTGCAGCATTTCAGTTTTAGGAGATTTCACTGAGCTCCAAAACATGAAGCCTTGCCACAGACTATAAGCATTCCAATGAGCACCCCAGATGATATTTAAAGGATGTTGCTTTACTTTTTGCTTTTAATTTGTTTTACACTCCTTCATTGCTGGTGGGATTGGAAGCTGGTACAACCACTCTGGAAATCAGTTTGGTGGTTCCTCTGGAAATTAGACATAGTACTACCAGAGGACCCAGCTATTCCACTCCTGAGCCTATACCCAGAAGATGCTCCAACATGTAATAAGGACACATACTCTACCATGTTCATAGCAGCCTTATTTATAATAGCCAGAAACTGGAAACAACTCAGATGTTCTTCAACAGATGAATGGATACAGAAATTGTGGTACATCTACACAATGGACTACTACTCAGCAATTAAAAACAATGATTTTATGAAATTCTTAGGGATATGGATGGATCTGGAGAATATAATCCTGAGTGAGGTAAACCAATTACAGAAGAACACATTTGGTATGCACTCTCTGATAAGTGTTTATTAGTCCAGAAGATTGGAATACACAAAGTACAATCCATAAACCACAAGAAACTCAAGGAGAAATAAGACTAAAATATGGATACTTAATTCCTTCTTAAAAACGGGGAACAAAATACCCATGGAGGGAGTTGCAGAGACTATCTAGGGAGGAGAGACTAAAGGAAGGACAAGCCAGCCTGATTAACTTTCTCCTGAGAGGCTCTGAGAATACCCAACTAATACAGAAGTAGAGGCTCACAACCATCCTTTGAACTGAGTACAAGGTCCCCAATGAAGGAGCTAGAGAAAGGTCCCAAGGAGCTGAAGGGTTTGCAGTCCCTTAGGATGAAAAACAATATGAAGTAACTATTAGTTCCCTCACAGCTCCCAAAGACTAAACCACCAACCAAAGTGTACACATGGTGGGACTAATTACTCAAGCGGCATACGTATAGTAGAAGATGGCCAAGTCGATCATCAATGGGAGAAAAAGCCCTTGGCCCTGTGAAGGATTTATGCCACATTATAGGGGAATTCCAGGTTCAGTAAGTAGGAGAAGATTGGGTGGTAAGTGGGGGGGGGGGAGGAAGAGGGGTTTGTTCTTGTTGTTTTTTGGTTTTTGGTTTTTGTAGGAAAAACTCGGAAAGGAGATATCTTATGACATGTAAATAAAGAACATATCTAATAAAAGGATCTTTGCTAATGCCCATATGGGGTATCAAGAGAGGTTTAGTACATACTACCAACACAAAAGAGTGCTCTAACCAGAAGACCTCAGATATACTTTCAACATATCTGAGTTCACAGGATTGATCTTATAAAAAATAAAATAGGAAAGAGATATGCTGCTCACCTTCGGAGATTGGAGGATTGGATCTTTGAGCTGATGCCAAAACCCAAGGGAAGGTTATCTCAGGGTCAAATAAATAAGACTGCCTGTAGTCAGAGTCTGGATGTTTGATCCTTAGGGCTGATGGTAAAGAACAAGAAAGGCCACTTGGAGCTTGGAAATTTTACCATCTCTCTCTCTCCATAAGTGCACCACCCATGTATGCAAGTATACATATTCAAGCTATGGCCCTACTTCCTGGTGGCATGATATCTATTTTATAGGACAACAATGATTCCATGTCCTCAGTTTCCTCCCTCTTAGGATGTTCAGATGATGTTACCAACCATGCTGGAAGGAATAAGTGGACTCCAGAATGCTTGAGGATTGCAGCAATTCAGTATAGTTAGAACTGTAGAGGGAGGAAAGAACGTCTCTTTCTTGAATTTTAGTAAAACAGTAGGAAGGAGATTTCATTGTGGATATAAAATTATTGGCTAGAGTTTAAGGAACAGTGAATGCCTCCTTTGTGTAGATAGGTATTTGGGGAATCCCAGGTACTTTCAGGACTGGTTATCAGGAAAAGAGAATGTTGAACTTGGAAGTTTGCCAAGAGCTATGTGACCTTTCTCAGATATAGGATAGTGGAGATCAGGCCCTCCAGAGAAATTCAAAGAAGAGGAAACCTTGTTGGTAAAGGGAGTCCTCTATTGTGTGCCAAGCTCAGAGGAGATTTCCAGACATAGTAGACTGCAACCTGAATTTGCAGGGTTTCTCTATGTTTATCTAAGTGGACAGATTGGCTTCTACTTATTTTTTATATTACTGAGCTAGAATATCTATTTCCAGACCAGTCTTTCCTGGAAACAGAAAATTTGCAATAAGATACTCTATATAATTCACTCTTAACACCTAGATATCTGTACAGAGCATTAAATTCTAAGCTATTAGTAATTGGAAAGAGGCATCATTATTTGCTTTTGTCTCTTTGTCATACAAAATAAAAACAGAACAATTTTAATTTTGCCTCAGAACAGATTTTGTGTACAGAAACTGGAGAACACATTTATATATACAATCATTATTCTGGATCTGGTAAGTATTTTACTTGGAAGAAAAGAAAATATAAACTCTAGTGACCTTTTGTAAATGAATCAAAGTGTTTACATATTTCTTTTCCCTTGAGGAAAAGGAAAATATCTTGTGTCATTATATTCTGGGATTTGTCATGGAAGGAATTATTTCTAATAATTCCGTAACATATGAATACTTGGTATGAATAATATTCTCTTTCAACTTCTTTGGACTCAGCAGGAGGTATTAAACACACTCTTGAGTATATGTCTGTGACAATATTTCCAGGGAGCCATAACAATGGAAGAGAGACCCACTGTAATTTTTAACACTGGATAGAAACTTGAAAGCCTGTGCAATAACATATGTTGCAATCTTCTGCTACTGTCTGCCATGTAGTTTATCAATTTTATTACTTGTAATAGTAAAACCAATCTGTGGGGCAGTTCTGACAGCCAGAGTCCAGTAGAGCAGAGCCACTTAGAACCCCGGAGACCTACTGAGCATTTGCTCAAAGGGACGGAAGGTGTTCAGTGAATTGCTCCTGAGACCATGGCTCAGATTTCAGCCCAGACCCCTCACAGCTGCCCCTGCAGGGGATGTGTGCTCTATCAGGCAGACACTGCCTCCAACTCCCAGCATTCTAGCTGGACCTTACACACAGTCATCTGACCACAAGCCAGGCATGCCACGCCCCATACAATAAAAGGGGTGGTTTGCCCCCTCCTCACTCTCTTATTCCCTCCTCTCGCTCTTGCTTGCTTCCCCTCTCTTTGCTCTCTCTCTCCCCCTCTTTGCTCTCTCTCCCCTCTTTGCTCTTTGTTCTCTCTTTCTCCCTCTTCTTCTTCTTTTCTTCTCTCTCTCTCTCTCTCTCTCTCTCTCTCTCTCTCTCTCTCTCCTTCCTCTCCTTTCCTTCTCTCCACTCAACTAGCATATTTCCCCTTCCTACAATAAAATAACTCATTCATACATTGCCTCCTTTTTAATTAAGACGCCTTGCAGCAAACAGGCCAAGCCCCAGGAGGAGAGAGAGAGAGACCTGGGCCTCACCACCCAGGCCCCCAGCCAGCCAGCCCTAGGAGGGAGAGACACTCGGGCCTCACCATCAAGGCCCGCAGCCACCCAGGGAGAGAGAGCCACAGCAGGCTGGGCCTGGGCCACAACCCAGGCCCCCCTCCACCACCTTATTTGAACAGCACCAATCTTATGAGTTGTAATTCTGAAAGTAATA
>JADRCD010181225.1:0-16674 GCA_019843815.1 Montemys delectorum
CAAGGACAGAGTAATGAATATATGTGATGAAATTTATCTTACCACTTCTAAGGTCTTAACTTTAAATGACAAAGTTTATTCTAATTGAAATCAGTTGTTAACACATCTGTTTCACAGATACATGCTGTGTAAAATCCTATATTCTTTTTTTGAGGCAAAGTCTCATAGCATAGCTCAGTGTGGCCTTGAACTCATGAGAGAGATGAGGTTAGCCTTGAACTCATGATCTTCCTGCCTCCATCTCCAAAATACAGAGATTTCAGGCACATGTTACTATGCAGAGCTCAGAATACTTTTCCTTAAGCTTTCAAGCCATAGCCCAAATCACGGAAAAACATTCAAGGAATGGTGCAATAAGCGGACTGACTATTTGGCTCAAATATTGAACTATCAACTGTTTTTCCAGTTAAATGTTAAAAATTGATTCAAATTTTCATTTACCAAGATAACATATGCTGAGTTTAATGTTCAAAATTCTCAGCTCCTGATGTCTTTCCTAATATATAAAATACCAAGACTTTGAGAATTGTACTGAATAGCTTTGACACTATGCATGAGCATGGGTGTATGCATAGGTGGAAGGATACAGATAGAATGAAGTCTTCACAGAGCCTTGTGAATTATGTCCCAGAGTAATAATGAATCACAAAATGCTTTCTTCTGCGTCTGTTTCATGCATTTGAAAGCTTAAAACAGTTTTAAGATAGAGGAGTCCAAATTAGAGATGAAAATATAAAAGCACAGGGGAGGCTTGCCAGTTAAGAACAATGGCTACTCTTCCAGTGGATCTTAGTTTAGTTTCCAGCACTTAAATCAGGTGGCTGTCAGTCACCTGAAACTCCAGTTCTAGAAAATCTGAGGATCTTAGGCTCTCTTCTGGCCTTGTTGGGCACACCCATGTGCACATATGTGCACACGAGAGCACACACACACACACACACACACACACACACACACACATATGCTTGTGCGACCAATGCACACATATACGTAAATAAAAATAAATAAAACTCTGTGTTTCAAAAGCACAGAGGATGTAAATACAGGCAAACAACTGACCCAGTTTCCAGCTGAGCTGCTCATGTGTTCATTGCACAGATTTCAAAGTCAGGTCCTTTGTTTTGAAGAGGAAATTAAGTAATTAAAACGTTATACTAAAGCACACAGATACAGGTGGATTCTAAGCGTTGATGGTCTCTATTACTTCCACTCATGGTCTGATTGAGAAATAATATGACCCACTTTTCTTTGTACTCATATGCATCTGGCAACAGTAAGGATTAGAAGAATACTATGATAAACATCAAGTTAAATTGCACACACAGAACCTACAAGTCTGGCCTAAGAGAAAGAAGAAGCCAAATGACTGGGCAACAATGGTGTACAGCCATTCATTCTTCCATTGGTCCTAGTTTGAGACGCTCACAGCTTTTTCAGAGTCTGAGAGGAGAAACACATTTTGGTCCATTATTACAAGGATTAGAACACAAATAATTGTTTAAATAAGTACAGATGGCAGCATGTCTTAGGTGAAGCAGAATATAGTCTATCTGACCATCAGAATCCTGATCTGAAGCTTAAAACTGAATCCAAAAAGGAATCTCTCATGAAGATTGCTCTCACATTACATGAAGGCAATATTAGGATTCCCTGTTAGTGTGGTTATTTGATGAGAACCACTGCTTTTTGATGCCCACTATGCTAAGGGCTAAGAACACCTACTGTTTCTCAACAAGAGATTTATCATCTTGTGTCAGGTACATGGTAATAGTGATGAGTACCACTTCCTCCTGCTTCCAGTCACAGACGTTAGTTATGGAGTACATTTGAGGAACCGAAGGGTGCATCCCTTAAGATAAACCCAAACATTTCCCCAAACTGCAGATCTCTCTAGAATTAGCTTTATTTATTGACTCAGCTTTCTAACCCAAGTAGTAGAAGATGCTTATACATGAGAAAAGTCTCAAAGAACATAACCAAGAGAGAAAACAGAAATGCTTGCTAGTGACAATGATCAGACCTGAATTTTTCATGATGAGGAGTCAAGAATCTTCAAGCCTTGCTTTTCCTCACACTCTTTGTATTCTGCATAATGAATAATGGGTGTAGATGGGAGACATGCTCACTTGGTTGACAGGGGAAGGTTTATAGTGCTGAACCTAAAGATCTCTGAGACTCCCAGTTCCATGTGCAATGGTCTGAATGAGTGTGTTGGGAAGTGTGGTGGTTTGAATAGGTCTGGCCCCCATAGACTCATGTGTTTGGCTACTTGGCACGTAGGGAGTGGCACTGTTAGGAGATGTAGCCTTTTTGGAGTACGGGTTGGAGGAAGTGTGTCACTGGAGGGGTTGGTTTTGACATCTTCTACGCTCAAGCTACATCCAATGTGATACACAGCCTGTGGATCAAGATATAGAGCTCTTGGCTTCTCCAATACCACGAATTCCAGCACACTGCCATGCTTCCTACCATGATGATAATGGACGAAACCCCTGGTACTATAAGCCAGCCCCGATTAAACTTTTTCTTCGTAAGAGTTGGGATGGTCATATTATCTCTTTACAGCAGTGGAATGCTAACTAAGACAAGAGTGGTACACTTTTTGACACAAACTCTATCAGTAACTGCTGTCTTCTTCCAAAGAAAAAATTGATTCATGTTGGGATTGCCAGTTCTCTAGTAGTTTGAACGAATGGGGAAATGTTCAAAGGAAATATTTGTATGTGTTAATTAATAAAAACATCTCTTGAGTGACTAGTAGAAATGTCTGCCTGGATCTTGGCAGTTCTAGACATCTGGAGATTATTACTTCTTTAATTAATCTGACATTATTACTGGACATTACTTCTTTAAATTATTCTGAATCACCTTTCTCTTTGGGGTATGTATTCTAAGGAAGATTTTTCAGAGTAACTTTTGCCTATTGAATTTCCACTTGAATCACGGTATTTATTGTTCTAGGACAAGTTTAGTATATTTTCATAGGTGGTAGTTTATACTGGTTTTCAACTTGATTGGGTCTGGAAGAAAAGCTTCTGAGGATGCCTGTGAATGACCATCTTGATCAGGAAGAGCCATCATAAAAAGGCCAGCACAAATTCCTTTCTTCTTTAAGTTTCTTTTCTCAGAGCATTTAATCATAACAACAGGAATTGCAACTAAGGACTAAAACTGTGACCACGAATGGGAACACTGTTGTGGTCAGGCTGACCCTATCATGTCGGGTTTGACCTTTGGATCTAGTTTATGGAAGCAATGTGAAAGTTTGGCATTCTGAGCTTGAAAAGCTCTTGGATGCCAAAAGCAGATCTTAATGGGCCGTTCTGCTGATGTCTGGAAGACATGAGTACCAAAAGAAATGTGGAGAGTGGAGGCTCAGCTCATGAAGATTCACAAGGGAATAAGGACTCCGTCAGGAACCAGACTATGCACCATTCATTGAATATCTTAGCAAACATCTGAAAGTACTCTTCCTTTGCCCCAAGACCTTGAGTGACACACCAACTTCTTTGGCAGCAAAAATGTTGAGGCAGAAGAGCATGCATAGAGTGGGCTGGTTTCCATTTGTTCTCATGCAGGATGGAGACTTCAAAACACGAAGGAGAACAGTATCGAAATGAGAGTTTCTCCATGGAGAAGTGCAAAAGCAAGGTCCAATCTGCAACCAAGGTGTACAATGACAATAGGGCTGTAAAGGTGAAAAAGCAAATTCCTGATCTGCATCAGGACACAGCAAACGTGCTCTGGGCGTGAGACCCTACCCACCACAGCCTTCACCTTGTAAAAGTGCAAACGTATCTGAGGAGAATGGTTAAAGGTTTCACCCTTCTGGAAGATAACTGTTACGACTCATATACAACAGTTAGAAGACAACTTGCAGGAGCCAGCTTCCTTCTCCCACCTTGTGGGTCTAGGGTAGAAATTAGGCTTTGTGGAAAGCTGAGCCATCTCTTTGACCTAATGTATTTTTGTTGTTGTTGTTTTGTATTTTGGTAAGTAGTTCACACAGTTCTTGAGTCAAATAGCAAAACACCATTTGTGGCTGGAGAGATGACTCAGCAGTTAAGAGCACTGGCTACTCTGCCAGAGGTCTTGAGTTCAATTCCCAGAACCACATGGTGGCTCACAACCAACTGTAATATGATCCAGTGCCCTCTTCTGACAACTACAGTGTGCTCATATACACAAAATAAATAAATCTAAAAAAAAAAAAAAAAAAAAAAAAAGACTTCTTAGTTTGGATTTGGGAATAAAAAATACCAGTTG
The DNA here is from genome assembly GCA_019843815.1 of Montemys delectorum. NCBI lineage: Eukaryota > Metazoa > Chordata > Mammalia > Rodentia > Muridae > Montemys > Montemys delectorum. The sequence goes on from JADRCD010181225.1 coordinate 4,267, forward strand.
CCTAAAAGTCCTTTTATTCCCCCCTCCCTTATCTCACTGCTCCCAATACCCAGGATAAGATACTTCGCTATTTATGCGTTCATCCTGCCTGCTGGGCTCATCTACACTCATCTCCTTGCCATCTTTGTACACAGTGGCTACTCAGAGCTGATCCCACACCTATATCATGAGACCTACTTGGCAAATGCATTAAAAACAGTTCATTTAAAAAAAAAGCTTCTCTGCTACATGTAAATTTACTGAGATTTCAAAAATGTACTAATATTTATTTGATTTTTTTAACAGCCTGAGACTTCAGAGAGATTATTAGGGGTGGGAGTGACTGTGAATTTCCTTTTTATGCCAGTAAATCCAAATCCTAAACACATATTCACAAGTGTACAGCATCCTGTGCGGTTTGCCCTACCCATTTCATTTTTTGAGTATGAAAAGCATGTATAAGAGAGCTGCCTACAGATTTGTCTTGAATTAGTCATGAGGATAGGAAGGACCTCTGTGGAGTCCAACCTCCATTCATTTACCCATACAAAATACCTCTTAGCAGACTCCAAATAAAGTGATAAGTGGTTGTAAGACCCAAGCAACTAAGGTAACTGTGGAGTGCTCTGCACACACATACAATCTGTGTTGTACGCTTCACAGCCAATGATGGACAATTATCATGTGACAGTGAAGGCAGAGCAGATGGTTGGCGAGTGGAGAGGTATGATTTGGCTGCGTTTTCAAGGACTCTTTGTTCAATGGTTTAAAAAAAAAATCATCTTCAGCAACCAAAGTTACCTTTTTCAAGTGGAGTCTTATATAAGAATGTCACGAGGAATATTAAGAAAAATGAAGTTGTTTTGGCTTAAGCAGCACAAAGATCAGACCTAGTCAAATTCTAAACAAGAGATAAATTAGACTAAGATGGAAAGTTGTTTAACTAAATCATTAAGTCAAAGCAGACAAAGGGCTCATTTGCCACTTGGATCTAATAATAGTGGTGTCCATTTTGAGGGCAGCTGTGGCTAGGTTCCCTGGTAAGGGGGCACAGTAGGTATTTATTTCCTCACAGTTCTGATTGAGATCAAGCTGTTGACTATGCTGGTTTCTGGACTTGAACTTGGACTTCTCTCTGCATGTCCATGTGTTCTTTCCTTGGCATGTCTCTCTGTCTAAATCTCCTTTTCTCACATGGATCCCCACAATAGTAGATTAGAATCCATGCACATGACCTTATATCACCTTTGTTATTGCTTTACAGTCCTTGTTTTCAAAGACAGTTATGTTCCAACATGATTAACAATAAGAGTTTTACACATTGTTAGAGGAAGGAGCCTATAACAAAGGTCCATAATTTATTTCCCATGTAAAGGTTTTGCCGATGTGTGTATGTGCATCTGTCTGTCTATCTCCCTCTGCCTCTCTCTCTCTCTGTACCTGTGTGTCTGTCTGTATCTGACTCTGACTCTCTCTTTCCTTTAAAATAGCTTTCCTGAGATATATAAAATAATGTTTTGATGCACACATACATTGTGAAATAATTGCTAACTAACTCTTGATTAATTTACATTTTTGTGTAATAGCTAAATGATCCACATCAGATATGATGACAATTTTTCCAGTGGATCGTGTAACGACCATCAGAATAGAATCTGAAATGACCAAGGGTGCAACAAAACAAAGTCACAGTGGGGCTTGAAGTTCATTCATAAGTTATTCACCTACAATGAGTTTTTTTCTCTAAAGAAAGATGTTATAATCAAGTCCCCAAAGAGCTTCCTATAGCCAGAACTGTTCTACTCAGCTCAGCAGAGCATACTGTTAACATTCAAACACTAATGTCAACAACAGGTTCGATTTGTTTCTTTTTTTGGTTTTGTATTTTAACAAGTTAAAAATAGTATTTGTGTGTGTGTGTATGTGTGTGTGTGTGTGTGTGTGTATGTATGAAATTATGTATGCACACCACATGCATGCAGGAGCTCACAGAGAAGGAGGTTGGTTTTCTAGAATTTAAGTTACAGATAGCTGTGAGCTACCATGTATATGCTAGGAACCAAACTTGAGTCCTCTGTAAGAGCAGCAAACTCTCTTAACTCCTGTGCTTTCACTCTAGTCTCAGGTTCGTTTACTTGGTTCTTGAGACAGTGTCTCACTATGTAGCTTTGGCTTTGTGAAACTCCATATGTAGACCAGGCTGCCCTTGAATTCAGAGACCTCCCTGCTTCTGCCCTTCGCTGCTGGGATCAAAGGATTGTACCACCAGATAGAGTTCGTTGGTTTGTTTTTACGACCAGTTTTCTTGCAATATTGTTTACATATAAAATTGAAATCAATGGCTATTCGTGTATGCATTGTGAAATAATTGCTAAATTTGAGCTAATTAATATATCTAGTACTACAGAGTCACTCTGTGTGTAAAATCTAACTCACAATCCATCTTCAGGAAATCTCAAGGACAAACTAATATATATTATATATTCATATTATAATATATATGAAATTCTACACTTTATATATTAATTCATATTGTACATTACAACTACAGAGTTTGTTTATCTTGAATGAACTCTCTGAGACAGAACCATTCCATTCTCCTTCCCCAGTCCCTGGCAGCCATCATTTTATTCTGCTTCTTTGTTGGACTGTTTTTAGATACTTCATTTAAATTAGAATATGGAATATTTCAAGATCTCATTTTTTCAGTTTAGGATAGCATTCCCTCTCTTTGTTCATATTCTTGAAATGGCAGTTTCCTTCCTTGGGAAGAGTGGTGTGTGTTGGGGACCAGCTGTGGTTCGGCATCCTCTGCTAGTTTCCTCCCTCAGGGCATCCAGGTGCCACTGCATACCAGGCTGGAAGGATGAAGCAGAGTCCAGAAGGGAAGTGGTCTGCAGGAGCCCTGGCTGGCTGGGAGTGAGTGGGCTTGGGTTAGAGGGGCTTCTCTAAGGAAGGACTTCTCTGAGGACTTCTGTGTTTCAAAGGCCTTCTCCAATGACTTTCAATGAAACAGCTTGTGTGCATACACTATATTCGGGGTGACTTAGTTCTATATATGAACCTTGGAGACTGGAAAGGAGTTTTCAGGGTGATTATAAAACCATTGGCTGGAGCTTAGAGTACTGTAAACGCCTCATTTTTATGGAAATGCATTCCAGGAATCCCAGATATGTGCTGGGCATGTGGGGAAGAGAGGAAGGTGGACTTGTTAGTTTGACAAGGACTACGTGACATTCCTTAGGTAGAAGACTGGGGGACAGGCTTCCCAGACGAGGTTGGAGAAGGTAAAGCCCTGCTGGAAAAGGGGAGTGCTCCATTTTGCACAAAGTTCAGAGAAGCTATCTGGATGTGGTAGACGTTGACCTTAAGTAGCACTGTTTCTCAATAGTGAAGGTAGAATTCCATATGAACACACAATTACACACAAACACACACACGTGCTCATATGTATGTGTAGATATATAGGATGTATCACATCTTTTATTCAATATTTCATTGATATAGATTGCTCCGATATCTGAGTTATCTCTAAAACAATTGTGGAAACAAAGGTATTTCATAAGCATCCAGAAGTAGGAATGCTGAATTTTATGCTAATATTTTATGATAATAATATATTAATATAGATAATCTGCTAATAATTTTATGCTACTAGGGCCTAGTGACTGCTAGACTTCAGGGAACATGTATAATATTGATATTTATACCCTCAAAAAGCTCTATACAGACTTGCTCTTGAGATTTTAATCCACCAAGCAATTAAGGTGCTTCAATAATCCCTTGTCTTCTTGGCCCTTACTCTCACTACCCCTCTGGCTTATGTTGGCCAAGTCCAAAATTGTAACTACAGACAATGCAGGAGATGGTTACTCCAATAACACTTATCCTTTATGAAAAAAAAAAGGAGGAATTGTGGGGCAAGGGCACCAGGCCACCAGACAGAAGAACTGGTGAGGTTAAGTGAACCCAAACTCTGAAAGTCAGAATTGAGAATGGTAGGAGTGGAGTCAGCTCCCTGCCTGCCTCTACCTGCTATGGAACATGCACCACAAAACCCCACCGAGAGGACCATGACGATCAGTCACACAGCATAAAAACCTTGAGTCCTCCATGCTAATGAGGTGTCTAGATTATCTAGAGTATCCAGCCTGAGTGAGCTGTGTGCATTCACAGCCACCATCAGATAAGGCAGTTTAAACAATCAATGACCATCTTTTCTTTTTTCTTTTCTTTTTAATTTCTTTTTTTATTAGATATTTTCTTTATTTACATTTCAAATGATATCCCTTTCCTGGTTTCCCCTCTGAAAAAACCCCTGTTCCCTCCCCCCACCCCCCGTGCTCACCAACCCACCCTCTCACACTTCTTGGCCCTGGCATTCGCCTACACTGGTGCATAGTACCTTCACAGGACCAAGGGCCTCTCCTCCCATTGGTGACCTACTAGGTCATCCTCTCCTACATATGTAGCTGAAGCCATTAGTCCCACCATGTGTACTCTTTGGTTGATGGTTTAGTCCCTGGGAGCTCTGAGGATACTAGTTAGTTCATATTGTTGTACCTTTTAAGGGTCTGTAAATCCCTTCAGCTCCTTGGGTCCTTTCTCTAGCTCCTTCATTAGGGACCCTGTGCTCAGTCCAATGGAAGACTATATAATACTAATACTTCTGTATTAGTCTGGCATTGGCAGAGCCTCTCAGGAGACAGCTATACCAGGCTCCTGTCAGCCATTACTTGCTGGCATCCACAATAGAGTCAGGGTTTGGTGATTGAATATGGGAAGGATTCCCAGGTGGGGATGTCTCTCAATTGTCCTTCCTTCAGTCCTTGCTCCATACTTTGTCTCTGCAACTCCTTCCATGGGTATTTTGTTCCCCCTTCTAAGAAGGAATGAAGTATCCACACATTGGTCTTCCTTCTTTCTGAGTTTCTTGTGGTTTGTGGATTCTGTCTTGGGTATTCTGAGCTTCTGGGCTAATAGCCACTTATTAGTGAGTGCATACCATGTGTGTTCTTTTGTGATTGGGTTACCTCACTCAGGATGATATTCTCTAGATCTATCCATTTCCCTAAGAATTTCATAAATTCATTGTTTTTAATAGCTGAGTAGTACTCCATTGTGCAAATGTACCACAATTTCTGTATCCATAGCTCTGTTGAGGGACATTTGAGTTGTTCCCAGTTTCTGGCTATTATAAATAAGGCTGCTGTGAACATAGTGGAGCATGTGTCCTTATTACAGGTTGGAGCATCTTCAGGGTACTTGCCCAGGAGTGGTATAGCTGGGTCCTCTGGTAGAACTATGTCCAATTTCCAGAGGAACCGCCAAACTGATTTCCAGAGTGGTTGTATCAGTTTGCAATGCCAGCAGCAATGAAGGAGTGTTCCTCCTTCTCCACAACCTCTCCAGCATCTGCTGTTACCTGAGTCTTTTATCCTAGCCATTCTGACTGGTGTGAGGTGGAATCTCAGGGTAGTTTTGATTTGCATTTCCCTGATGACTAAGGATGCTGAACATTTCTTTAGGTATTTCTCAGCTATTTGATATTCCTCAGTTGAGAATTCTTTGTTTAGCTCTCTACCCCATTTTTCATAGGGTTATTTGGTTCTCTGGAGTCTAACTTTTTGAGTTCTTTGTATATATTGGTTATTAGCCCTCTATTGGATATAGAATTGGTAAAGATCTTTTCCCAATCTGTTGGTTGCCATTTTGAAGGACCACCTTTTCATCAAGGATTGACACAGAGAGGCCTTCACTGTAAAGAGCCATGCCTAAACCTACCAGAGAAGGCCTTTACTCTCCCAGCCCCTCAGCACCATTGGCACTCACTCATAATCAAACCAGGTTCCATCCAGGCTCTGCCCTCACCTTTCTTCCTGGTGCATGGATGCCCTGAGAGGAAGCACCAACTCCTAGCTGTATGCAGGGATGGGGGTGCCCTGGGAACACAAGAGACTGGCAGCCACAGCAATCATCCCAGAATCTGCTGTTTTCCACTCCGAAGAGTCCCCCATTTCGGACTGTGTTCTGCCTCCCCTGAGCAGCATGCTGAGTGGTACCCCAGCAGCGAGGCAGACTCACAGTCGGGCACCCACAGTGCTGTAGAAGGCTCCGATTTCCTTCTCTTACCAATACTAATTTTTATTATCATTTAGCTTTCTCTTGTACCAACCTCACTGTCCAGATCTGCAGTAATTCAGTTTGCCAAGGGTTGTAAGCGTGAAGCATGAGCCATTGAGCTATGCATGCTGGAATCTGAGTCATGGTTGCTATTTTGAGAACATACCCCTGGAAATCCTCAAGACAGAGTTAGAAAGAAGGTAGGAGCCTATAAACAAAGATTGGAAAGATGATATTAGATTTTGCACATGCACATATCATGGCTTCTGAATACATAATATATCATCACTGCTAAACCTTGGGATAGACTGAAAATGTCCTCTGGCACTTGATCTGGCTTCACTGGAGCATAGCCAAAGCCTAGAGCCATGCTCTTTCCAGATCCCTCCACAGTTGTTGCCTTCTGCCATCTGTCACTTGCTAAAGACCTGCAAGGACTCTCAGCTCAGCATTTTCAAAGTTCAGAGCAGTGGGCAGCTGTGTTTAGCATCTAAGGAAAGGGCTGTTGTGCAGAGGCTTGGTCTAATGTTGTTTGTACTCTAATGCTAATTGGGGACCCCAGGACACTAAATGACCCGGCCCCTAGTTAATTGTGATTGATAAATAAAGATGCTAATAGCCAATAACTGGGCAAAAGAGACATGGGTGGGGTTGAGGTTTCTCAGGCTGGGAGGAAAGGACCAAGGGGAGGGAAAGAGCAGAAAGAACCTACTACCATGGAAGCAGAAGAAAATACAGGAGGGAGAAGGAGAGCCATCTGGGCTGAGGGCCAAGAGATGTCAGCCCAGAGGGCTGCCCAGTTGGACTTAAGAGCATCCAGATGAAACATAGTAAATAGTAAGTGATAACATGGAGTTGTCAATAGGAAATTAGATTCTAACGACATTGCTCTTTCTTAGTGTGTGGGGCTCATTTTACTATGTTGTAAACCGTTCCACTCTTCTTACATGGTTTGGAGGAGTCCCCAACTATGGCAATATTTTTAAACACATGGGGTACAAAATCCAACCCACATACATTTGGAACTCTCAGCTTAGTGATGCATTTTATCCTTAAGAGAACCAACTCCTTGGCATTTATGTCTGAACTACACGGCTCTCAATCCTTGATTATTAACTTGTACTCTCTCAGCCACTTTGGACCTGATAGATGAAGGAGCCTGTACATCACAGTCCCACGAGTCTAGATAATCTATATGTTCATACATTGAATACTAAGTATCACTCAGTTTTGCTTGTGTATGTGTGGGGAGTGTATGTGGCCTGGAACTCAGCATGTAGGCTATACTGACTGCCCAGAGAGCCCACAGGGACTGACCTCTCTTTGTTTCCTAGTGCTGGGATTACAAGCGATCACTACCATCCCTGGTCTATTTGTGCACTTTGTGGAAACCAAATTCAGATCTTTGGGTTTGCAAAGGAGGTGACTTTATCAAGCAAGTCACCCCCCAGCCCAGCAACTTTGCTTTTGTTTACTGGGCTTGTGCATTGTGTTCAGAGTGAACAGCTGAAAACCACAGTGAAGACCAAACCCAGGGGGGTCTCACTATGTTTTCTCCTAGTTATTTTATTCTCTTAGTTTAATGGGTTACATCTCTAATCCATTTAGAGTTGAACTTTATTAGGTGTGAGAGAGGCCTCCAATTTTATTTTATTATTTTATTTTTGTTATTATTTATTATTATTTTTAAAGATTTTATGTATTTATTATATGTAAGTGCACTGTAGCTGTCTTCAGATGCACCAGAAGAGGGCATCAGATCTCATTACAGATGGTTGCGAGCCACCAAGTGGTTGCATGGGATTTGAACTCAGGACCTCCAGAAGAGCAGTCAGTGCTTTTACCCACTGGCTCATCTCTCCAGTCCCCTCCAATTTTATTTTTATACGTATCAATCTAATCCTGCCAACATCATTGAAGAGATTTCCCACCATGTATCCTGGCAATCCTGCAAGCATCAGTTAAGCGTTATACAGGTTTATTCTGGGCTCGCTATTCTGTTTCACCAGTTCCTATGTCTAGCTTTGTACCAGTAAATGTTGTCTTCATTTTTATAACTGTGTAATGTAACGTGAACTCTAGAAACACCTTGAACTTTCTTCTTCGGGTTCCCAGTGCTTTCTTTGGTGTTTCAGGAGTCACTGTGGTTTCACGCACATTTTACTATTATTGTTGGTAATAATTTGTACTTTGGTGTGAGTGACTAATGAGAGAGCCACCTTGACTCTCCATGGTCACTTTCATTTCAGTAATGGAAATTTGTTAACTTGAGGAAATTGATGATTAGTAGATAAGGTAATTTTTAAAAGGTCATGCTATTTTTAGACAGAAAAAAAAAAACAAAAAAAAATGGAAAGAAAAACATTCTTCAAGTTCTACTAAGTCTCACTCTTTTATTCATATTTATAAAATTCTAACTCAGGTTTTCAACAATATTATTGTAATGGAATGAAGAAAGTTGCATAATTTTCATGGATTCTGGAGACAAGCTCACCATTCATTTGCTTTATGAATTTTGAACTGTTTTCTGTCACATGTTGGCTGCTCTGTTAATTCTTTCTGTGTTGCTGCAAAAGACTGGCTAAGTTACCATGAGGAAACTTGATTGGACTCACGTCTCTGGAAGGTTCTCAATGATGGCTTCAATGTCTTTGTCGCCTTTTGCTTTTGCTGGAGTTTAATGAAGTAGAATGGATAGTATCATACTGAGGTGCCGCATGCCTCCACCCTATGACTATGGACTCCAGGAGAGCCACTCTCCTTCCTCTCCAGCTCAGCCTCTTTCTTAAAGAGGATCTTTAGCATAGTACCTATCCTGGAAATCCCCTATGAGGATTAAATCAATGAGTACAGGAAAAATTCTTATCATAGAACTGACCACCTTGTAAATACTCCTAAGTACAAGCTATTATCATCACATCCCTTGTCATTTTTGGTTCTTTTATTACCTCGTATATGCTCCCCAAATAAGCTTCATACAATATCCAGTACTCTAAATGTTGAATATATATATATATATATATATATATATATATATACATATATAAAACGAAAGAACAATCCTTGATGTTCAATCACTGCAGTAATATAACGGCTTAAGTACCATACTGTATCTAACCATTATTTCATTTTCTATCTCTTATTCCTATACAGTTTATAAATAAATACACAGTAACCTCGGTGGGAAACCTGGCTTGTCCGGTTCATGCAGTCGCCAGCTGGGTTGAGGGCTGGTGGCTCTGTGTCAAGAGCTAGCTCTCCTCTGCCCACCACTCATTGCCAGGAAGTGCCTTCCTTCTTAATCATCATTGCCTGGGGATGTTCTACTGATGGTGTTAATACTCCACGAGATGCAGGTTTGGATAAGGAGCTTCTCCAGGTCTCTTTGGTCCACTTTGAAATCTATCAGTAAAGCGATAACTTTGTCCAAGAGAAAGTTATGTGGACTATTTCAAAGACTTTCCAATGTAAGTATAGATTGAATCCTATAATGAAAAGTAGCAGCCAGCAAGAGGAACTAGTAGGTGGGACTAAAATATTAGACAGTAGTTGGATCTATGAAAGTATCCGCAGAAAGCTTACTGTGTCCCTAATATTATAAGTTTATGGTATAGCTATATCTCCAGTAATCTTTGGCATTTATAATAATGTTGAAGAGACAGACCCTGAAAGTAAAAACAGTGAAAGAATTAAGACTGTTCATGTCACAATCCTTTGTTGACATACACAGGGCTAATTCAAAAAAAAAAAAAAAAACCTTGCTGGCAATCAATATCATGTGAACTTAGGTCAGACTTTTTGAATATGGTAAAGCAATTAGCAAGGATATTTGAGAGCTCAGAATCTGGCTTTCAAATGCTCCTCTTGAGAGCTAGAATCACCACGGGCTTTTCTCTGTAGACAAATCTGAAAACAATAAAATACAAAGGAGAGCCTATTACTGATAGAAAACTTCTCTCAAAGAAAACTTGGAACAGCCTGGAAATGAGCACATGCAGGTGCCCTGAGGAGCAGGCGACAGCTCTGACTGTGATACTCTTGCAAAGTATTTTATTAGGTGTTGTTAGGAATGAAAGAGGTCTCAGTGAAAGCCAGATGAATGAAGGGTGGGAGATGGAAGTGATGGGTGAAGTGAATCCCAAACAGGGACTGGACCCCTGGAACTGCCTTTTCTAGGTCTCTATCAGGATATAACCAGTAATTTCAGCAGGGAAGCAGCATGCCCTGCAAGGCGCACACCCAAGGGTCTTGTTTTGTCTTCAAGAGGCCATGTCTCTGTCAAGGGCCTGATCCCAGGCTTTTCAAACAAGAGTTTCAGCATAGACCTGCCTTCTATGACGCCACCCATGACAGATACACTGAAACTTCATGTCCTGGTTGTTAATGGCCATTTTTATTTCATATTTTAAGAACATAATTCAACCCCAAGTACACTTGATTTTTCTGTAGTCCTGAATCATATTTTTTAAATACCATATCCGTTTTTTTGTTCAGATCATCTTTATGATGAATAGTCAAAAAAGAACATTGAGTTGGGCATGATAGTGCTAACCCCAGTCCTCTGGAGGCTGAGGCAGAATTACAATCTCAAAGCCAGAGTAAAAGCCGTAATGACTGGATCACTTAGTATGTATTTTAGATCTGCCTGGGTTACAGAGCAAGCTGCTGTCTAAAGCAGAGGTTCTGCACATTCCTAATGCTGGGACCTTTAGATACTTCTTCAGATTGGGATGACCCCCCCAAACACAAAATCATTTTATTTTTTGCCATTTCTTAACCACAATTTTGGCACTGTTATGAATCTTAATGTAATTATCTGTGTTTTTCAATGATCTTAGGAGATCCCAAGTGAGAGGTTTTTGACCCCCAAAGGGATTGTGACCCAGAGGTTGAGAAGGGCTGATCTAAAGAGGAGGAAAGGTGGGCAAGGGAAGGAGAAAGAAGAAATGAGAGAATACAGAAGCTGAAAACACTAGCCAATGTAGAATTTTATTTTACGCTTTATACAGGATTTCTTCACTGTCCTGTAACCAACCGAAAGGACTGGTGGTAGCAGCTTTACCAAAGCACCTTATTTGCCTGTGGCAAAGGGTACAGGGGGCTGTGGCGAGATGGACCCGAGCAAACATAAATTTCAACTCCCTTTCTAGAGATTTTGAGAGAAAACAAAAGATTAGAATTCCAGTTGCTCTCCTTTTGGGCTATATGGCCAAGTTGTCATTTCTCAATGAGGTAACGTGACACTCCTGGAGCCAAATGAAGAGCAGTGTGGCAGACAGATTCTAGCCTGCCCCACTGTATCAGCTGAGTTCCTCTCTTTAGTGGGAGGGCCTGTGACTTGCTGCCTGCCCCAGCATCCCAAGAAAAAGGCAAAATTGAAAGATTTCTTCTTTACAGAGGAAAAGGCAAGGTGAATACCAATGGTTTTGTTTGATGAGTACATTAAATAGACACTATACACTTCTTTTTTTTATTAGGTATTTTCTTTATTTACATGTAAATTTCTCCTTTCCCAGTTTCCCCTCCAAATAACAAACAAACAAACAAACAAACAAACAAAAACACAAAGAAAAAACCCCTGTTGCCTCCCCCTCCCCATGCCTGCCACCCCACCCTCTGCCACTTATTGGCCCTGGCATTCCCCTACACTGGGGCACAGAACCTTCACAGGACTGAAGTGCTCTCCTCCTATTGATGATCAGCTTTGCAATCCTCTACTATACGCATGCTGCCAGAACATTCAGTCCCACCATGTGTACTCCTTGGTTGGCGGTTGGGTCTCTGGGAGCTCTGAGGGTACTAGTTAGTTCATATTGTCGTTTGTCCTAAGGGGCTGCAAGCCCTTCAGCTCCATAGATCCTTTCTCTAGCTCCTTCACTGGGGACTGTATACTCAATTCAATGAGTGGCTGTGAGCCTCTACATCTGTATTAGTCAGGTATTGTCAGAGCCTCTCAGGAGATAGCTATATTTAGGCTGGCTTGTCTTTCCTTCAGTCTCTGCTCCATAGTTAATCTCTGCCACTCCTTCTGTGGGTATTTGGTTCCCCTTTTTAAGAAGGAATGAAATGTCCACCTTTTGGTCTTCCTTCTTCTTAAGTTTCTTGTGGTTTGTGGGTTGTTCTTCCTGTATTCCAAACTTCTGGGCTAATAACCACTTATCAGAGAATGCATACCATGTGTGTTCTTTTGTGATTGGGTTACCTCACTCAGGATGATACTCTCCAGATCCATCCATTTCCCTAAGAATTTCATAAATTCATTGTTTTTAATAGCTGAGTAGTACTCCATTGTGTAGATGTACCACA